>LUCM01003124.1:0-39074 GCA_008360955.1 Fasciolopsis buskii | reverse complement strand
CGAACTGGCACGCGAACCCGGGGCCAAACGAACGATTCTGAGTCGAACACCTTAGCCATTACGCTACCGGCCAGGCTCTGAACAGTTTGTTGAACTTCACTACATGATGTTGCACCTATTCGTCAGATTTGCACGGTTCTTGTCCGCTAGCTCACAGCGATCGATGGTGAATTGTTTCATGAAAACATTCCATCTACTACTAAAATATAATGTTCTCCACGGTAATACGGCCAAACTGTACAACGATTGAGTTACTAAAACCCCTATGTATAAGTGTAACATAAGTGGTATAGCCAAAAGCCACTACGGTCGACTGTACCGCAATACTGGAAACGGCGATTATAACCCAAAAAATTCGAGTGAGAGACCTTAGTAAGTTCCCATTGGATTATATATAGTCCTGCGTTGACTATTCATCACCACATGGGAAAGGTTCCTGGAAGGTACAAACACAAAACCTACAGGGCGGATGAGTTTTGATTCATTTACTGGCAGTACTCAGTAGCTCCGAGGAGAGTAAATCAAGCAAACACTAAAAACTTTTTCCGCACAATGTGCATATGCTTATCCAGTTCGAGCACCACTGATAACATTTAGATCCTTTGTTAGCTGACTGCATATTGGGTTTCAGGTTTCATTTGTTTTTAGAACTGCAGCAACAACTTTCGATATGTGCCGGTCCTGGAGACGACGGACTTTACGGATCTCCGGGTACAATTAGAAAAAGTTTCCCCATTCTGCAAAGATATTGTACCCAGAATAATAGATAAAGCTTGGGAACCATTGCCCAGGACGACCTCACGAGCATGGATAGAAGCAATGTTGGGAAATATTAAAAGGAGGGTTCTTTTGTTCAGTGATTGCAGACGGAGGGATTTCACCCATGTAGGCCTCATCGCCAACAGTTTTTCGCGTCTCCGATCGGCGGGAGTCGCGCCACCTTACCAGCAGGCAGTCGACCAGTGCTGATTTGAACTTGTGGTAGTCATTCTCTTCCGCCACCACTCTCGGTAACGAGTCCCAAGTTTGGTCATTCTCTAGAAAGGCGATAGACCAGTGGCAATTCAGCGTGTCCTCTGGTTCGGTTACAGTCGCACAGACGGAATTCAGCCTGCAACTCCGGTCCCAATTCACCTCGAACGACGCACCGAATAACACTTGCCTCTTCGAGCACGGCGGCAAGCCTCAAGACACAACTCAGTCAGTTGTAATCTGTCTTCATGGCTGAGCCCCACAGCCTTACAACGAGGCAAGTGGCGGCCCTCTGCGCTATTGCCAGTTTGTGAACTCTTCAGCTTTATATGGGAACGCATCGACTCATCCAAATTCCAATCTTGGACGCACGTGGGTGGTACATAGCAGCTTGAAGGCGTCGCACGATAACTGGCTGAAGGAATGTCGGATAGCATTCATCCTAGAACATGCGAACGCACAGATCCTGTCGGTGTCAGTGAGAGTGCTCAACGAAAGAGTAACCGTTAATCTCAGGTCGCACTCATTATCGGTTTTCCGTAAAAGAGAACCTCGAAAGGAGTGGCTGTATGTGTTGCGCATCTTTTGAGGACCTGCCTGCATTTGCGCGACTTTTTCATGGTTCATTAGTTAATGCTATATCTCCGACCAGTGGGCGAAAACGTCCGGGTCACCCTGCAATTGCCTCCAGTCATCCGGTTCCCTGATTATTCGCCAAATTTTCAAGTCATCTGCGCAGATCAAAAACGGAAATCTTACGACCGGTGGTAACTGGTTTATGAACATCACGAACAGCAACGGTCCCAAGGCAGCCGTGCAGTCAACCACAGTCTACCTCGTGCTACATGGAATACGCGTTCTAGAAGCTCGACAGAAGCGGAGTAGCAGCACGATGAACGGAATCAGAGGGAGGGCAGTCGGTGTAACACCAGAGATGATGTATTACCTAGTGCCTAAGATAATTTAAGAACAGCTCCATAGGAACAAGTGAACAGCCTTTAAACAGTCTGTGACCAGGCTCGATGGTCTAGTTATTCGATGTAATCCCTATAATTTCAAGACAAATTACAAAAAGAACAGATTTTGGTTGACCAACTAAATGTATAGTGTCGTAATTCCAAACGTCCAGAAAATTCCACTAAGTCGTTGGGCAGAAATAAACGGCATCGGTACGCATTGTAACACAATCGGTTCAAACTAACTAATGCGACGTTCTCGCACACTTACAAAAAGCCAACGGTGTATGACTAATAATAACCAACCTCTTATCCGGTGGAAGGCCTTCTGATCCGGCAGAGACACGATTTTAGGCATTTATTCATGCCGCGTGTTGTTTGCCAGCGACCTTGATCGAAACAGTTCAGTCAAACAAAATTGGTCTTTGTCATCATAACATCGAAACTGCAGTTGAAATTGTGAAAACTTCCAGCTATACTCATTTTCAAAGGTGGAATTCTTGTTAACCGAACCCTTGAGTTCAAGAAAAGCCATTTTCGTCTAAGGTTTCAACGCAGTTAATGAACAGACCGTCAGGAGGTGCCCTAGAGGCAATAGTCGAGGTTAGATTACATGATCAGCTACAACAACTGTGCAAAATGGATTTCCGTTAAATTTGTTCTTATGAAGAATACTGTATGATGAATATTTCACTATCCAGTAATATTTTTGTCGTTGTCACATTCATCGCTTTATTCGTTTGGTCTAACCTGACTGGAATGTTTGGCTGTTGATATATTCCACAAAATGTAATTGAGTTCTTATGTTTTTACTGAATAAAATGCAAGAATAACCAATGTACATTTATAAAAGAGAGGCGGCAGTTTTCTGATGTCACGCTACTGCCAATTATTTTGAATTGTTTTTCTAGCAATGTGACAGCAATATTGACATTGGTACTATATTCAGTCTAGACCCCTTTGCCTCTTTCAAAATTAAAGGAAAATGTTTAATTTATTATCGCAAACGGAAAAAATCCATTGTTGCTGGCTTAAAATGCAAATTTCCGATAATGGCTATGCTACGAACATAATAAACGTCATTTCACTTATAGGCAATAACTTTCGATGCAGATACATAAGCAATCGCTTTCACAAGAAGACATTCAAATATTAGATAAATAAGGAAATTTATTGCAGATATATACTCTCCTCAAAATACCTTTATGGCTCCCTAGCACTTTGGCCAGAAATGGTGTCGCTAACTGTATCCGGCAGTAATGACGCATCTATTCGAATGGTTACAACCCTGGATTCTGCAATTAAAGACAGCAACCGGACATTGATAACTAGAAATCGTGTTAGTCTTCATTAACGAGGCATTAGCACGCAAATATTAATGGGCAGAAGTATCATTTTTGAAAAATTGTCGAACCAGCGCACCCAGCGAAATGCTCACCTTTCATATATTTGGGTGGTCACAATTCTGAATGATCGTGGTTGAGGCCAATGATGAATCTGCAATGAAATGATTTGCATGAACTGTGTGCGACTCGTCATAGGTACCTTAATCTGCGCAGGATACATGCAACATTTGACCCTATTTTTGTTTGCTAGTTACATTTAAAACATTGATAAATCTGCCAATACTATACCTTGGTCGTGTAACGACAACCAAATGTTCAATCACTACGCAAATGCGTACAAAATCCTCCATACATAAAACTGAATGTCCCGGGCATTATTACTTCTTGCTTTTTATCACAGTTAATCTGATAGTTTACATTTTTAATTACTGTGGTGTGAATATTTAACCTGAACTGAATTCACAATAAAACGAGAAATGCCGATTTTCGTCACCGATGTGATGCGACTTTGATGTTGACCGGCTTTGTTCGAGCGGTCTCACGTCTGCAATTGGCGTTGCTGATTTTTGTGTAAGTGCAGTGACTGAAGCGTGACACTCGCTGAAGGAGGCCGTTTCCTAGCAGAAATAAACAAATAAAACGAAAGCATCAGAAAATCTGACCATCCTTAGTGTGACAAACCCACTGGTTTGTTGGCAAACCGTTTCATTGCAAAAACGTTAGGGCGACAAACTTCCTCATTCAAATCAGTCAGTGTCTGTTTACAAGGTGTTTTTTGAGAGCCCATTCCTTCTGGATTACTTTTTGCGCAAAACTATGCAAACATCTCTATGGCCTGAAGGTCGTTTCCTGAAACACCGGTATGCTGAATTATACTGTTCAATGCCATAGACATTTTTCTGTTTAAATTTCAGGTGGCTAGCGGCGGTACCTCGGTGGCCTCCAGCGCAGGACTCACCCGATGGTCACCGTGCGAATCTGTAAACAAAGCTGATCGGGATTCGGAGTTGGCTGGCCAGGACGAAACAAATTTCTTATGCAGTCCAACATCTGGACCATTGCCTAAAGTTTGTTTTATCTACGCAAAACGGTGCGTTCAGCTCAAAGTAATCCAGTCTGAGAAACATTACCGTAGTTTGATTGAATCCTTGGCAACCGACAATCAAAATCAACTGATCGGCGCCCCTCAGACATTGAATGACCAAATAGTAGTGTGTCATGCCACATACCCATCTTGTGGTACAACCGCTCTCTGCAGCACTATTCCAGTAAGCGTTACCAATGGAATTTGGATGGGAGTAGTTTTCATGGGCTTGCTGAAATTTATATTCTCCTCTCCCTCTCTCTCTCTCTCTCGCTTCCTGTTAACTTACAAGTAAATTACACAAAGACTTTTGATCACGAAAACAGTATGAAGTAGTCTTTGGGATAAACCGCAAGGGAAGATTGTGGGATGAATCTGATGCTTCAAGTAATCGATGTGCACTTTTACAGATCTACAAATCGAAACGAAATGCTGTTGTGTAAACTACTCAAAGAACGAATATCACTTCGCTATAATTACTTTCAAGTGTTTTAAGATGACCTCTATGTTTGCAAACTTTTTCGTGGTTGAAGTGCAAAGCGTTCGTTTAGCTGCTTTCCGAATCTCCCTCTTCTTTTGATTGGTTTCAATTATATCCGCTTTACACGATGACTGAGTGGAGTTATGCTGTTCGGGTGAAGCAGTAGCCACTAACCGTCGACTGGTTAGTTTGGCTCCGTTTAGTCACGTTAACTTTACGAGCTGATTGACCCTCCTGGTACTCCAGTCTGTCGGGCATGCCTTGTGCTGACTCTAGTTCCAATATCGAAGGTGAACGTGCAATACATGACTCTTAATAGTGCGGCTGATCGGCTAGCCACTTGTTGCATTTTGACATGGAATCAAAACCACTTCACAATAGAACATGTATCTATGGTCACCGGTGCACGGGGCTCTGAATTCATCATGTCACAAGTGAAATGCACACCAAAACTTCTCCTCATACTAGCATGGCATCAAGGATTGCTTTTGGATGATAGCTCTCTCTTGACATTGATATATCAGTGAAAGCATCAACCATCCTGTTGAGCATTCATTCAAGTAGATGACTTTGGCACTTTGGCACTACTACCGAAGACGCTGTGAAGCAGGTAAGGTCGTTATCTGTGAGTTCTGAACCACCTACCTCCAGCCCATCTGAAAAGACCAAATCAAATTACGAAGCTCGGTGGTATAAGTTGGTAGGTTCGCCAACGTCCTGACTATCTGGACTAACATGCTGTCAGTTTTTATGTCTATAAATCAACTCAACAAACGTGGTTTATCATAGTGCGGTCACAAATGACCACTTAACGTACAGGGCTCTGATTTCCTAATTACAAAGGCCAATAACAGCCCAAGAGAATTACAAATGCCTAACTTCTTTCTGCATTAAACTAGCGACCGACTGGAAAGATCTAAGCAACTGATAGGCTTCGGCCGAGGGATCTTCGTTCAATATTAACGTGTTTTTCGTAGGTAAGAAAATGCTGGATCAGTGAGAGTCAAACAGGAAATAAAGCAGACTGATCAGATGGTCGTTGTTGTTGTTATGACTTTGCTGCTGCGCCTCGATCTAAACATTTTCTTTCCATTGCCTTTTAGATAACTGGTCATAGCCCATGCATTTAAGATTATCGCATTATTGATGATGATTCGATCACATGTTACTAGATTTCAGTTGGTCTGTTTTTACTTCGCTTGTCTAGTGGTCCTTAAGACTACACCGTTTACGCACAAACCTAAGGTCTTCCGGACCACCTTACACTCGGGCCGCCTCGGACTCATGGACAGGATGAATCGAAATTCGGCTGCTAATGGTGTACTCCAAAGGGCAGTTGGTCAAAAAATTACTGTCGTTTCCACGCACTAATCACAAATCACTGGGAGATATATATGCATACATAATATCGGTTTCTTTCAGACTGAGAATATATATGGTTTCATAGCTACATCGTCTCTGACGCTACTTCAGGATTACGTCAAAATGATTGGGATATATGTCAGAAAAGTGCTTAGATTTTACGTGACTTCGTGACAGCACATTGGCTGACAGATTATAAAGCTTTAAACAATGGATAAGTGTGTCTTAGTATATATGTACCGACGGCCGGCGGGGGCCAAGCGTCGTGGACTTTGGACAAGGTTCGAGTGTTTGTTTGAATCTTCTCACTGCTGGTCGACTTCCTCACTTAGCAGCTCCTCTGTTGGCAGCGGCTCCTTCCTGAAAAATGATGTACCTTTTTACTTCATTAATAAAGGAAGTAAAAGATAAAAGAAATAAATTTCCATGTAGGGTAGATCACTATTCCGTATAATTTTAACATAATTTTGAAATAATGTGGGAAACGGCATATTTGTGATCTGGTGTCCACTTCTACCGCTGTCTCGATTTTCGGTCACATGAATGGCCACTCAAATGTGGTGACATGCGGATGGCTATTATGTGAGCACATACAGGGTGACGTATGAGTTCGCAATTCCACGAACGTGAATACCTGTGCCAATGCGTGTAAATGGATCATTCAGACTATACCAACGCAACGTGCAACACACTTGCAACAGTCACAGGCCTCGTTATTCTTGCACCAGTACGGAGCCTATAAGTCATCACCCATCGTACTGTCTTAATAAAATAAGCATACTAAATCCATCAGATCTTGTATCGTTTGGTTTTTATACTACCACGTTGGAATCGGATGACTCAGCCATTTCGCGCCGCGGTATTTTGACCCCGGCGATATCCTAAATACAAGAACTATATTCAATCGGAAAACATTTACCCACGATCTACTTTCTGAGAGATCAAATATCGTTTACCTGGAAGACAACATTGAACATAAGTCACATCAGTAATGCATTCGTCTTATTCCGAAAAGAGTACTGTGCAAGCGAATGGTAGTTGCAGAGGATTGACAATGACTGAAAATCGATCGGTATGCACTTTAGTCGAGCTGAAGTACTGTTATCAGTTTCGGAATACTGCACCGCAAAAGCTGAATGATTTTGTTTTCAGGTCAATGACAAAAAGCGAGATCACACACAGGTAGGCACATATATCCGATTGCCTCTGAGTTCGGTATTAAATACGATAAAAGTATGAACAATAGAGAACCAAAATAAATAAAATGGGAATATTCAGTACGCACTCTATTCTGGTACACTTTACTAGAAAGACTGTTGCCTGCTGGAGTTCGATTGTTACGTCCGAATAATTAATACCCATAGAAATTTAATCGAAAATATCAAAGAAATCTTGATCACTTTGGAGTAATCAAGTCAACTATTGAAATTAGGTACGTAAACACTGTACAATGCTAGCCCCGTCCGAAAGTGTATTTCACTTGATAATTTTTCACAGTACTTCCCAAAATGTGCGAAAGTGGTACTCGATGGAAATGATCTGACATCGTGGGCTATCAAAAGTATTGTCACGGATGTGTGCCAGCTGAAACATCTCACAGAACTGGTAGGCTGTCACGGTTTGGAATGTACAACATTGCCAGGTTTTGTCCAATGTCAATTTGAAGGTGATTCCGGAAAAAACTGTGGTGCATTTGTTCAACTCTATCAAGACACTGAAGAAGCTGGATATTTCAGGTAACCCTAAAACTGATTACCCTTCTGTTTGATTCTGGTTTCAGTAAAATTCAGAGGATAAATCTTGAAATAAACAACGACACTTTCCAGCTGTGGGCGGTTTGCTTGACTCCGATGGGATTCAGTATGCTTAGTCATCTGGACACTGAAAACCGTGAGGTCAACTTGAAAATGTGCTATCCTTGTAAGGAATCACTATCAGTGACCGTTCACCGTGCTGTGACTTATACTTAGGACCAGACTGTACAGCTGTGGAAGCCGGAAATCTCAGCACAAGGTTACCTCGGTTTGTTCTTGTCGACTCACTCAACAGCGGCGCTGCAGGCTAACGCACTTTTCCGCCACTAGTTTGAGCACAATCACAGATTGTCATTTACACAGCGATCGAAACTTACCAGGGACTACGCTTAGGCGAATCACAGACCATTTGTCCTATTCCTTTTTCTGAAATTGTTCTGCGCTTTATAAATGTAATTACTTTTTCACCTATTCATTGTTTTCGTTATCAGTCTAACCGTAATCGCGTCGCTTTGTTGGATGCAGTCAATGATGTTGCCTACCAAACTTTCCTTAAAAAACATTTTTTATCATGACAGACGTCTACCGAACATTGTAAGTATTCACCATTAGCTACCTAAGAGTGAATAATAGATTCACATGTAAACGTCAAGATTCACCTACGAGTAATCCTGTAAAGCACATTCAACTGTGAAAATTAAGTAAGTTTGTAGTTCAAACGATATCCCAAAAACATGCTAGACTCCTTAAAACTGGAACTGCGTAAATCAATGTCTTCAAGCGATGTCTTCCTTTTTAACTAATAAATACAACAGCTGCTGAAAAAGTATACATCACGTAAGCTGTACTACTGTTGAACGATTTCAACGGTTCGCTAGGGCGTCAAATGAAGCAGAATGGTCTGGGGGGTTCTATTTGCATGTGTATTATTTTACTACTAGGACTTATTTCAGCATACAGTGCTAACAATGAATTGGGTAGTTTATTTGTGAGCATCACAAATGATTGCTTTCTTACATCTAGGTACGATTCTAGTTTCCACTAAATCACTTGTGGATGGCGAAGATTTGTCAAAACAGGTTTATCTTAACTGAAGATTTGTCTCCACCACAAATATTCAAAGTGCTTTGCATTCTTATAGATGATCATCAAATCTTTGCTCTCGTTCAAACAAACTTCATTACTTGGACCTCATAGTCATCATCTTCGTTTAGCGTTAAACAGCAGCCCCCCTTCATGCCGGAATTACACCTTTCACGCGAAAGAATTACTATGCAAAGGGGGTAGGGATCAAATCAAAAGAGAGTGCTAACAAGAGAATGCTGCAATAGAGAACATAGAGAATACGGTCGAAAGAGACAGATGCATCCTCTAGCATTCTGATTTGACGGAAAATGACAGTACGAGTGCCACTATTCACGATTTATTGTCATTGCATTCAATGTCTCCAGTCAGCCGGTTGACGAATCTTTCCGACCCCAAACACGAATAAGTAAGAAATCAAATTTACTTAAGTTCGTTTTACACTCTCTCATTCCACGTTGCCACATCATTTTTTTGGCCTCCACGAGGCTTTTCTCATTCATCATTATGCAAGGCTTGCAAAGTCGAGTGACTATCTCTGAGACAAACCTGCCTGTATTGGTTTCGTCAACCTTTAAAACCAGATCGCACAGCAACAGGGCATGTGCATCCACTTGGGGCATGCTTGGTTCCATCCTCCGTTCGTTTGGTAGGCTTGCTTTTGAACCCTTAACAGCATCGTACACCTCCCACGTACGTCCTCTCCCGGAATACGGTAGGCATTCTTCCTTTCTCTACACAAAGGGGGAAGTGATGAAGCTGGAAACACTGCAGTGAGCCGCTACACGCATGATTGTTGGGCTACGCGGATTCAGTTACGAGCGTCGACTTCAGGCGACAGGATTGTTTCCAGTGCAGTACGAAGGATCCGGGGGGATCTAATATAGACCAGATACATCAGCTGTGGAAACTTGGGTCTCAATCTGCAGGCCGTATTTCGCCTTCGAGACCAGAGTCGCATGCGAATTGATGAAGTAGGAATTAGTGAGCCCAACACTGGTGTACCGTCTATCGCGGAGATTGACCGAAATATGGAACGGATTTTCTGCTGAAGTTGTGGAAGAAATCAGCCATCACTCATCCTAGTGTTAACACAAAACGATTGTGTTGGTTGGTGGCAGACGCTTTGTGACTAGGCCCATACCTTAACTGATGTGATGCGATTCACAAGGGATTGGCTCCCGCTGACTCCATTCTAGAAGACTGAGACTGAGACGAAGTGGGAGGAACGGAGAACAGAGGACAGTTGGGTTGACAAGTGTTCTCATACGAAATACGCGAACTCGCCAACGAAGTTTGCTGAGATTCATACGATAGGATAAAATGTTTCGAGAACCCGGCATCCAACACTAGGTTCTCAATCTGCACATTATTCACCGGTCACTCCACCCACTCCTGGCGATACTACGTAAACATCGGTGATAGAAAACCGCCAAGTACACACACTCCACATTTCACAACCATCCGACAGAACTGAGCTCATTGCCGGATAATACACAAGACATTTTAACTTCAGTGAAATATCAGACCGAAGTCACAAAGGTTTGAATCTACTGCATGCTACTCGAGCCTTTGATATCCGCATGCTTAACTGAAGTACCGCGTTATCATCCTTCAACACTCAGCCGCTAGGATAACTAAACGGTTCACAGATGTTTTGTTACTTTCCATCCAGCATCAAGTTTGGAGATGACGTCTTTCAGTCCTGTAACACCACTTTACACTTTGAAGGTTCAAAGCACATCTCGATAGTTTTCCGTGCATTTACAAGCAACCGTAGGCATGCAAGTGTAATGCACGCAACAGGTTGACGAAATTCGTTGGCATATCCTTCTGGTGGAGAGCACTGAATAGTGCTGCCCGATGCACTGATTTAAGGGCGCCTTTCGAGCCGAGAAAGACTACGATCGTAGGGCGACGGTGCATGTGGCGCGTTTCGAGTATCTGTCGAAGAGTGAATATTTGGTCGATGCAACCTCGACCTGGACGAAATCCGGCTTGTTTCTCGCGGATGTTGCTGTCGTGAACAGGTGTCAGTCGGCGCAGCATTATCGAAGCTAACACCTTTGAAACTATCGGAATTAAACTAATCCCACGATGATTGCTGCAGTCACTCCGTGTACCCTTCTTGAAGATGGGTACAATCAGTGACTCACCTCAGGATAATGGAATACGTTCTTTGTTTCAGATATCACGAAGCAAGCATGTAAGAACTGTTGACAGAGTCTCTTCAAATAGTCGGAAAAGAACTGAGGATATGGGCGGTACCGTGAGGACAA
Source organism: Fasciolopsis buskii (assembly GCA_008360955.1). NCBI lineage: Eukaryota > Metazoa > Platyhelminthes > Trematoda > Plagiorchiida > Fasciolidae > Fasciolopsis > Fasciolopsis buskii. The sequence goes on along the minus strand of LUCM01003124.1, from coordinate 27,757 downwards.
GGTGCCTTTCTTAGCTTCAGTAGTTTGATATTCGACTCTATTTCCGATTCTTTCGGGGGACCAAGAAACACATCCCGAGGGTTAGCAGATGTGATCGTCGGACTAACTAAATTAGCATGTGGTCAACCAAAGATTTTCTTGAATTTTTCAGCCCGACGGTCGAGACTTTATTGTCTGCCATGAATGTGCTCTCCGTTTCTATCACACGCGACTTCACTAACCCAAGTTCACCGTCCATCAATGTCGAGTATAGGTGTGAACAATGTTTGACTATTACCTGAAGCACCTGCTACTTCCATCCCTTGGGAATCATTTGACCACTAGTTCTCATGGTCATTCTTAAGTCTTACCGTCAGTTGAAGTTGAAAGTGTCATGGCACACAAAAGAGTGTGTGCCATGACACACTTAAACACTCTCAAACACTTTTGTACTGTCAGGAATCTAACGCTTTGTTCCATTTGCCTGAAGAAATCTTGCGAGATCCAGTGTCTCCAATGTGCATTAGATTAAAGAACACAGGCAAAACCTGCTTCCAAATGCATGGTTTCCGTGATCTGATTTCAATACACTCACATTATTATTCGTCGGGTTTCCTAACTCGTTCGATAGCTTTTGTTCATGGATAGTGCGAACAGCCGCATCAGATAATTTTCCAACGGCGAACTGCGTATGCTATTTGCTTCGATGTTCATTGAGCTCTTCAAGTTTGAAATAGTACATGGCCCAAACCGACGCATGTGGTCCAGTACGATCTACAGTTCTGGACAGAACCGTGCCAACGGTAGCTTATTGCAATATGGTCACTCTGACTCAAACTACCAGTCGAGTTAGAGCACCATGTCACGGTATGACGCAAACTGTGTCGGAAATTCGTATTAGACAAGAATACGTTATTGTCCGCACAGAATTAGAGAAGTCTTTCCCCGTCATCTGTTCGCTGAGCAAGCAAAGCGCACCGCCCACCTAAACAGGATTCCGATGCACCAAGTTTTCCAACTTGTGCATTAAAATCACCTACTACCACTACAATGTCAGAACCTTTGCTGTTCCGAACAAGAGTGACGAGGTCATCATAAAACTCCTCTTTTTGGGTGTTAGTGCAGTAGTCTGTTGGGGCGTATGCCGAGATGACAGATTAACTACGCTTAACACCACTATCCTCGAAAACACTGACTGAGCCCTGAAGTCTCACGGCCCACAAACGACTGCTAACCAAGATCCAGTCTAGGAGGGCAGATTCAGCCTCCTCACCCAAGACTATCCCCACACCGCATTGTTCATCCACAGTTTGAGATGCTTCGTGTCCTGAAGTGCGAAGGAAAATCCTTGACCAGAAATTTGGCGCAGTCAGTTGAATTACTCCACTCCAATCCTGAATTTGTGTTTCACTCACGCAGCAAACATCAATCGAAAGTGAGCCCACTGTCAAAGCTAAACACGCCTGTTGGCCAGCCTGCATCAAAGTGGGCACATTGAATGAACCCAGATGCAGAGGCTGACGAGGCTTGAGAAAATGTGAGCTAACAGACTGAAAACCGCCCACTACACTACTTGACAATGAACCGTTGCGAGTATTGAGCATGTTATCAATGGAGATGCTATGGGTAGGCAGAAGGGGCAAAGGGATTGGGTTGGAGACAAAAGAGACAGGTTGAAAAAAGAGAGGGAACTCTGAGCAGTAGCATACTTATCACTATCCACCCCACCTGCGCTCGATGCAATGGGCACCGCGGTCCTGATTATCCGGCTCGACGACCAATGCAGTATGGAATTATTTATAAACGTGTAGCTGATGCGGAATGGCGGCAGGGTTTTGCTAGGGAATCCGAATGAATATCAAGGCTGGAGGTTATCGCTAATTGTATTTGTTCATGCTTTTCCTTTTTGTATCACTGGGTGATTAGGCCTTTCTTCACTAACTTGCCTCTACATTTCTGACCGACGGAAGGCAATACGTGGACACAGAATTACTGCATGCTGTGCTGTTAATTGTGGACCAGATTACTAAACTGACATTTTTTTAAGCTAACTCGAAACAAGATAACTCCTTCTCCGAGACTGTCTGAGTCTCAAATGCTACTTATAAGAAGGAGATTTGAAATTTTGTGAACTAATGGCCTACTTAAAGTGACTTTGTTCAAGTTTACGAAATTATTCCCATTTATTCAAAACCGCGCGATATGAACTTTTTCAATCGTTCTTGATATATCTAACAAAGCTGGATGTATGTCGGTGACTTACTTGTCTCTTTTTGAAGCAATCTATCACCTAGAAATAACGTTGTTTATTTCCTTAAATTGTAGTTGACCATCTATGTTTGTCTGACGAGTCACTGAGTTGGATCCCGTTTAACAGCATGCAAATCGTGATAGTTAATGGTCAGCCAGAGTAGTAGTGTCAAATTCACGAAGAAAAATCACTTTGATATCATGACGAATTTCAAGCGGGGTGACAGTCGTAAAAGGCGTTCCAGAAAAACGATTATTGGAGAAAAGAATTGTGTTAGGACATTTGAGAATTAAAAATGTTTGCTCAGAACATTTCCGACTGAAGACGGTTCCACAAATCTCAGTAACAATAGGAAGATTTTGTGCAAAAATTTGTTTAAACAAACTTTCATTTGCGATTCAAAGAAATTAGGTGCGCGTCTTTGAACAGAACATCGTATCGCTGACCAAATTTTTCAGGAAACGGACTCTATTCGAAGCCAGTTTTTTTATCAAAATCGTAAAACGAATTGCTATCATTTATCCATTATTTTCATTTTTCACTGGCAAAGGAGATGCACAAGGTACCAGCAGCTTTGAGCAGCTACTCCGGCTCAACTTAGCTAATCAGCTTTTTTCTTTATCTAGATTATTGTGTAGTGATACTTTGGTCGAAGATGCTATGCGAACAGTTAATTTAGATTCCATATATTCAGATGCATACGCTTCGAAATTGTTTCTCATTAGATACGGAATATCACTTTGGTAATCAATAATTTCTGTTCAGATTTTACTTGTTTTTGTCTCAACTGAATATGTTTTATCTTTTATGTTTTACTTACTTTTTTTTAATGAAACAATAATGTACATCAATTTTCAGGAAAGGGGCCGCGGCCAGCAGAGGGCTGCCAAACTAATAACCTTTATTTTCGCTTCCCTTGAACAAGACTGTGAGCTTTTCTGTTGCGTCACTTCAATTCAGTCGTGAAACCAATATCACAGCCAATAAATTTCCTTACTTTTATGCCAACATGAAGCGAAACTGTAACTAATGGGACTGGAGTAGTTTTTACGTCAAAAGCCTGCTGATATGCAGTCAGTTTAGGTAGACGATTCGAAATGAAATGATTCGTTGTGTAGTGTATTCGTGGCATCAGTATTTATTGTACATCGATTTTGTGGACGTTTGGTCTCTCCTTTAGTGCGCAACTGCTGCTCCCAAACTGGGACATAAGCCCAAATCAAGCGGTTTTTGCTGGAATATCACATCAGTCACTGCAAGCATTCCGTAGGTCATATCCACTAACGTTAGTCGCGAAAACAACATCAACAACCTATTCATTACATTTTCCGAATAGCTCGCCATGAATCTATTAAAATAAATGGTTGATCCAGCCCAATCAAACGAGTTAGCACAAACAGATCATACATTTTAGTTGGTCCCTCTAACGTTCCGATTTGTTGTGAAATATCCACAGGAAACAAGCTTAGTGATAAAATGACAGCAAATATACTGGAACAACTTATTGTCCACCGGAATCTGGAACATCTAGATTTGAGCAAAAATCACGTGGGTATCCAGGGTTGTCAAGTGTTGGAAAAGCTTTTGGGTAAGTTTGTGTCATTGCTATTAAAATGCATGTGCATGCCAACACTGTGCTGATTAGCTATGCTTTACGAAGACTTCAGAGATGCTCCTCCAATTGAACTTCGTTAGTTGAAGTCAAAGTTCAATAAAAAACTGGTTTATTTTACTTCCAATTTGCGCGGAGAATTGAAAGGTAGAAAGAACATCTGGGACTCTGACGAGTGTGATCGAGGCGACAGGAATTGAAAAAAGGAGATAACTATCCACCTCGTGGAATCAAATGCGTTTGGGCATCTGGAACCGGTCTTGTGTCTATTTATCAAATAGGTCAACGCGTGGCCTGTGGGAGTAACGCTTCTTGGTGTAGGAAAACTCGTGCACAGTGTGTTCAAGAGTATTGCGTTTGTTTCGTTCTGATTATTGTCAACCATGAGTTTGTTTCGCTGGTGCCAGAAAACACATGCATACAACGCCAAGTCATTTGGATAAAAACTCAAGCCTTTTTATGGCCGACAGTGTGCAGTGTTTCACTAGGACCTATTGAGAACTTGTGTTTATGTGCGTGTGTGTGTGTGTTTAGGCAGAAGAATTAATGACTTCAGAAAAGTTAGCAATGGAACTAATTCAAAGTACAGAACTACAGTTAGTCCCGGTGAGGACTGCGGATTATGATATAACCGGTTTCGTTAGGAGAAAATACTAATGTGGTACATCTCGTGATCCGAACAAAGTGTCTAACTGTGTGCGATTGATTCAGGAGTAGTTTGAAACAACATCAAAATGAAGCAACTACCATTCGTGAGGAATACTGGATCCGAAATTTGACATATAGTTCACTCAACTCTATAACACGTTCTAACAACGTATAGCATGAAAATAATATCCTGTTATGAAATTCATTTTTCAGGTGAAACAGCCACTCTGAAAACGTTGAACTGCAGTTGGAATGAGATACGTGGACCGGCTGCAATGACTTTCGCTAAAGGACTAAAGGTAATTTTGTTTTCGATCCAATGTAAATCCATTGACCAAGCAAAGCGATCACTTGCTGAGCTGGTATTACATTACAGTGAATTGAAATAACCATCAATACTGACCTCATCTTGACCCAGGACTAGGCAATTAAAGGGAGTGTGAAAATTGTAACTGAGGGGTGGTAGGTTTAAATGTACTCAGAGTGCATATGAAGTTATGTGTAAAAAATCGTATCTGTATCTCAAGAACTTGCAGACCAATGGCTGTCGCTTTGCCTAGGGCCATTCATTAACTCTCGAGTAACTGCAAAGATGGTAAGCTGAGTGGCATGGCCAAAAATGACACCCCCGGATACTGAATCCCGCAGACAATTTCCTCCCTTTCCTACCCCACCAAACCCCCCTCCAAAAAAAAATGAAAAAAATTGTTTTTTTTCTCTTTTTGAAATTGGTATACTAGGATGAAGTCAACAAATTAATGAGATCCATTGGAATCTAGTCAGTATAGAAAATACATCAACCGTTCGAAGAAGAACCACGTGTTTCTGCAATATCACTTAGATTTTCGTGGTTTTCCGATTGTTGAACTTGACATTTAGATAGCAAAGAATTCATCACTAGTGCAGGTGACATCGTCAGTGCATTGCGTAGTTGTTGAGGTTCTTCTTTATTTATTAGTTTGCCATCGGCCTTGACCTTGAAATTCATTGACGTCTTTGATCCGGAAACTTTGTGTCTGTTTTCCCTCTGATCTCTGTATGTATGACCTTTGGCCTTAGAAGAATGTCATTCTGTCTCACAAGTTTGGTCCTTTGGTTGTGGGCCGTCGTTGCTATCTCGAGTATGTGAATAATGTGTGCGTGTGTGTGTGTGACAGTTCTGTAGACCGATCCCATGAAAACCGACAACCTGAGCTACAACCAACACAAATTTCAAAATCCATTCACATCATCTAGATGCTCGGCTGCGGTAGTTTTCACAGGTTAGAGGTCGAAATGCAGGCGGTTGTGAGATGTTAATCACATGAACCCCGGACTGTTCATATGGGTGTTTATTCGCCTTCAGGTGTAATGAAGACTCACGTGATTCGTTTGAAATGTGGCAGATCATTTGTTTTTGTGGAAAACTGCTACGGCACGTGTGCCACAGTTCTCTGCAAACCGGTTTCTCAATGTGTAGGTATCTAACGTTCGTTTTCACGTGCATATTGTCGCAGTGTGTTGAGTCTAATATTTTAGAGACTGAATAAATCTGGTCTGATATTGGACTCGGAGCATTCATGTAGGCATGCTGGAACTACTTGTGAAATAACTTAACAAAACGGCATAAATACACTACCGTAAGCAATGACAATGTCATCTACGCAACATTCAATCAGCAAGCGAGCAATGTTGTCCACTTATCAATAGATGAACTCCACTTTGTCTAGTATATGACTTAATTTGGCACTACGCTGACTCTAAAGAACAAATCAAACACATATTCACTTACCACTTCGAAATAGCAGTCCGATCAGAGTCTATGTAATCGAAAGCCATGAGACCGGGACTGTATATATATATATATATATATATATATATTTATATACATATAATAGTTGGGAAGGCGTACACTGAGTTAAGACTTTCATTGTGATGTTCCGATCCCAACCAGGACTATATACACATATCTACAGGTAAATATAACAATATAGTTTCATAAGGTTAGTTGGTTGCAGATCAACCATTGTTTTTATATTTGGGCCTGTTGTCTCTGGATGCCACGAAGCTCCTTATAATCTTCTCCTAATCACAGAAAAGTGCAAAAGAAAAAGCTAAGAAATGGTTTGCCAAAAACTCTGAGAGGAGGAATTCAGTTAGCCGTTCTGAAAAACCCGTGTTGTTGCCTGTGTTCCGTTCTTCTTCTTCATTGGTGTTAGTACTGTAGAGGAGAGCACGATTACAACGAGAGGGTAAGGGACTCTGCATCAAAAACCAATAAGAAGCAATCGCCTGAAGACTCAACGACGATCATGTCAAAGGCACTTCTCGACAGACGAAATCCACGGGAGGAACAAACAGGTGTAGCAGAGCCGGAATTCAGATGGACAGTACGACCTCCTCAGCTGAGTGCAACAGTTCAAGCCGTCATTCCGGACAATCGGACCAACACAAGCAGGAAGTTTCAAAAAACGAAGAGAAGTGTTCACCACTCGGTCGAATCGGCCCGGAAAGGCTCAGCTTGTCAGTACATGGATCTCACGTGAGCATTGTCTGGAAAAGAACAATTTACACGACCGAGCAAAGTTTGGGGAGTGTGACATATTTCGCTTCGCAATAAACGCGTGAAATTTTGGACCGCATTCATGTCACAGTATATCGAGTAAAACAATCGAGCGGATGCCACCCATTATTCTGGTTCAAATTTGGATACGGACAATGTGCTTATACCTTTTTTCCAGTCTGTACTGACACAATTCATTCAACGATCATCTTTATCTCACACGATAGTAGTCTTGTTTAACCTTATTTTTTGGCAGATCAAACTGCATCATTTGACGGTAAAGGTCGCCGGTTCCACTTCTTCTACCATCGATAACCTTTCCATTCGGCGGTTTTCAAATATCTGCAATCTTTTTCCTCACAAAACACAAAATCGGAAGTAAAAAGATCGCTATCATTATAACCATTATCCCATATTACCGTGGTATGACGAATTTCACCGTGGTGCTTTTTGACATGTTGGCACTCGTAGAACATGCCACTGTTGTTACTATTTTGCATATTGATCGTGCGAATATGACCCCACTTGATACTGAGTTAATAGTTTATGCACAACGAAAACCGTGGTCACTGTTCTGTCATCACCTTCGTTGTTGCTTTAACCTTATACCAAGGAAAACTATGGACTTCAGTACCTCAACCTGGCTTGGAATGGGATTGGTAACAACGGAGCATGGGCTATTGGGAGCTGGTTGAAAGAAGCGGGCCAACTGCTCAGTCTGAATCTCAGCTCAAACCGGATTGAAGCATCTGGACTGGCTGGATTGTTCTTGGGTTTGGCCGAGAACGAGACAATGAGAGAACTTGTTCTGTCCAGAAATCCATTGTCCGAAATGGCGGTCAAGGAATCACTTTATGCTTTGGCCAACGGTCTTTCTCGTTCCGTTTTGGAAATTCTAGACGTTCGGGTAAATCTGAAATTTGGGCCTTAGCAACAGATTGAATTTGTCTATCATTCGTTTATCGCAGTACATTGATCTCGGTCTTTCCTTTGATCAAGTGGTTCAATATGCAAAACACTGCAGACCGCAACTAACGTGTTTTTGGAGCCTCAGAGATCCTCAGCTGTTTGCAAAATTTAAACAGGTAAGCAGATTTGTTTTATCATGTTTCTTTCAAGCCCAGTAAAACAAAAACAACGGAGGCCAATAAATGTGGCTAAAATGACAAAGACAATCACTATATGAACGGACAGCTGAAGCATGAGGACATACGTTGCAATGAAGATCAACATCAGTTATCATAGTCAAGGGTGTTTACCTCTACGCAAGTATTTGTAGTTATATTTGAATAGATTTTGGAAGCCCGTACAGCTACGTCTTGTCTAGACCAAACCATTGGGGATTTTAAATAATGAGCGAAGGATTATGATTAAAATTATTGCAAGAAAATGAACGAAAGAGAGACGGAATACTGCAAAATCAAGACCAGAAGCTACCTGAATCACTGCCTTGTCCTATGTCGTTATCGTGTATGGAACAAGAGATTTTATACAAGTTAGTGGTCTAAGTGATACGCTGAAATCAGTGTGTCCTTGGATGGAAGCGACCGGAGGACAAGTCAGAATCAAAATGATGAGTGTTGTATAAAAAGCATCTTATGGGCATAGTCGGCGGAAGATGCAAGGAAAGTGTGGTAAGCAAAAAAGGACTGTAGTACAACAAAGTGTTATTAAAAAAAGTCACCGAGTATCCCACAATATGTGCACATTGCACACAACTGTATGCAGATCGCATGCCATCGAAGTCAGGAAGTAAGACGAAAGCAGTCAGTGAGCAGGAAGAAATAAAAAGAGAAAACAAATGTTGAGTTCAGCACATAATGGTCGGGGCTTGAAATAAACGGAAAATAATGACTTTTGACGAGATGCTCTCACACGTGACAAAACTTTCCTTAAGAAATGCTGACCTGCGAATGAGTAACTACTCGATTAAGCCACTTGGTTGTTTCTAACATGAGACCAGTTGTCAGAAAAGCGTTCATCAGTTGGAAAAAGATCTGCAAATCGGTTGAATTCGGCATTGCCACAGGTAGATAGAAAAAAGATGTAATCGATTTATTATGGAATTTAAAAGAGCGTGGCACAAGAAGCATAACGAAGGTAAGTGGAGTAAAAGTCACAGAAATCGAATTCCAAAATAATATATATATATATATAATATATATATAACCAGCCTAGTAAGTTCTAAATGAAATTACGAAAGCCGGATATAAGAGTGGAAAAAACAATTGTCAAAAAAGTAGCATCTTCTCATACATCTTTATCGCACATATTTCGATTTTCTAGTAATTTTGTGTTGTTTTTTACGGGGCACTAGTTCTATAGGCAGGCCATAAAATATTCGTGCAACAGACTCCGATTTTGAATCATATTGCAGGCTCTCTAATCAACAACAACCACCCCATTCCCCAACAGACGGTATCATGATGCATGCCCTTCGACCGATTCCAAGGTTGCACTAATGTCTAAGAACATAATGATCGTTTATCGTTGGGAAGCTAAATAATGGCCAAGCAACTTTCTGGGGGTAAGAGTGCAGGTGGGAGTAACTGTTTAGTCGATACACCCACGATCGGTGCGGAACCCGGCCTGTTCCTCGCACGTTTCTCTGTATGCGCATCATAAAACCTGCCAAGGATGACAGACATCAACAACTTCGACACTACTGGGTTTAGGATACAATAGCACAGTCACTGTGTCAGCCGTTCTTAAGGATGAGAAGAACAATCGATTTCCCTCCACGAAGGCGATCTCGGGATGAAAATCTTTTGAGAACTAAAATTCACATTCTCTGGCCAGTCTCATTCCCCGTCCGTAAATGGAGTTGGTATAGAGTCCATTGGAGCTCCATGCTTCATAACTTCCTAAGGCCTGTTTTCCTTTGAGGATCTCCGCCTCCGAAGTTGAATCTTTCGAATCAAACAACACAGCGTGTATCGGGAAAGCGGAATAGCCATGGGACGGGCTGATGTTGCACGCCAGCTAAATTTTGTTTTAGGGCGCTCTGCTCAGCGTACAAGACGTCGCTGCTGGTTGTGGATAGCCGAGTCCCTGGTTTCACAGAATGTTTTTCTTACATCCAGTACTTTCCTATCGGTAGCTCAGATATTATGGGATTGTTCTTGATTGTATTTGAGTTGCAATCTGTAGACAAGTGCGCCAAGACAATAAACAGATTGCGTTTATCTGCGCATCGACTGCTTATTTTACACGAACATTTTAATCTCATTGTATATAGCCTACCATCGACCGGGGCTCAGTCAGGCAGTGCAGTCTAAGCCGTCTCATCACGTTACACCTACACTAGCAATATAATAATCCGCAGACTCAGGGTCTTCAGAGAAACGCAAATGAAACGTCACCAAAGGATTGGGTGGAGATGTGAGTTGAATGACCAGACCGGAGTCTTGAATGCAAGGTTTTGGGATGCAACGCAAGTCGATGGCTAGATACGAGCTAATAATTCCTATCTCCCGATACGTGTGAGAATTCTCACGTTAAATGCGCTAGTTTGAAGGAGAATCTATGTCGAAGAAGAATATCAGGGAGTGGAAGCGGATTGGATGAGAACTGAATGTTAGCTGAGGAATGGCCGGAAAATACTCAGACGGAGCGCACTCCGTAAACACTACTGTTGGTACGGCCGATTGAAATTTCCGATGAATGTAAAAATATTATCCGGCTAGCGGGTTAACGGGACTCGTTAAGGATGTAGGAAGTTGCATGTAGCGGGAGATTATTTCTTTACGGAGAAAGGTTTGCAGAGCGTTTGGTGTAAGATCAGACAAGTCCATAATTTTTACTTTGTTGGCTGCTATGCTCCTGTCTGAAGCTAGTCTGCGCAACCGATGGTACATTTCTAGCCATTGCGCAACAAAGCGCAATCTACAAGGCGTCAGAGTTATTCCAGAAGAATATCACGGAGTGGAAGCGGATTGGATGAGGACTGAATGTTACCTGAGGAATGGCCAAAAAAATACTCAGACGGGGCGTACTCCGTAATCACCAATGCTGGTTCGGCCGGTATAAATTTCCGATAGATGTAAATAATTTTATTTGAGTGTCCTCCATCTTTTGCTCAGTCAAATGCGATCTGCGAGATAACAGAACCATTCCAGGTGAGCTGTCCATGTGCCTCTTTTAGTTGGGTCAGCGAAGCACGACATAGAAATGTATGAGAAATTGTCAGCACATTCGAGGATCCCGAAGCTATTGATTAGGAATTGGTGGAAAATCATGATCATCATGGGATACTCCAATCTTATCACACTAGATTGTAACAGTGTGCACATCCAAATGATTCGGATTTGTGCAGTAATTAGCAATGATAATACCAGATCAACGGATGTAATATGGGGCTACTATGTGAGGCCAAAAGTGCAAGACCGTTGTGTTTCGTTACGAAAATTCATACGAAAGCGAGGCGGGACCATGTCTGGTAGAGATGACTATCTGACAAGGCCACTTACGGTCAGGAAATAAAGTTCGGGATAAAGACCTAAGCAACTGTAAGCTAGGAAGCAGGACGAAGAACCAACTAATCTCCCTAACTCTGGAACAAGGTAAAAGCGGTCTGATTTTTGTGGCGAGCTCAAAGGCAAGCAAGGGCGTTATTAGGAGTGAGGAGATCCAATGAGCCCTGTTAAACTACGGCGATCGGGAAACGAGCTTCAATCTGAGCAGATCTAGATAAATCGTTTGATTGTAGTGGATGAGCTTGAACTGTCGTGTTGACCGTCCACAGTCAGTTCTGACCGCCCTCGCTTGACGAGACTGAACGAGAATCGAGACGACCGAGTGAATGAACCAGGGACAGCGAATCCGATGTACAGATTTTAAAGCAAACCGGATGTTGGCATTCCCCTGGAAGAATTCAGTGTTGTGCAAAAGATTATCTCCAAATTGTAGAAAATAGCAGTTTCATTCGTAGTAGGGCTAATCACACTCAGAATCACTCGGTTAATTCACATGTTAAAATTTATGAGCAGCAGCAATTTTAGGACAAAATGACGTAAGCAGTGTATCGAGAAACCGATTTGCCATGTATTGTTTTTTTTATTCTGAAGGATACAGTGTTAATAACACAGCGTTGTGTTACAATCAGAACTCGCCTCGAGAAAGACTACACAAGGCAGTCCAAACGCTGGCGCATTATATCTACTAACAACGCTGTTATTGACATCACATCATTCACAATAATAACAGTAATGTTAGTTTATAAATCACACGCAAATCTCTTTCATGTATGCGGTTTTCAACCCTATTTGTTCAGTACCACATGGCACTATCGATGAAAAGTTTATGCCAACTAATCATAATAGGCTATAATTCAGCTATGCCCGGTCGCATGAATCTGACTGGTCCCACCAGATCAATCATTATGACATTTAGATCCAGTAGGAATAGACCGAATGAACTAACCCGACAATTTGGGATCAACTCCAAACAAAAGGAAGGCCCGACAAGATAGCAAATGTATGCCATTACAGTCATTCAGAAATGCCAATTGATGATCATCAAGAACACTGCTTCGATGAGCCCGTGTATCACAAACTAACGTGTGCTCCAAACTAAGTTGGTCAAAGCAACAAATATGCATCTGAGTGTGAGCTTATTTTCTCTGCGTGCACGTGCTCGCACGCGAGTGTACTGGTCAGAGTATGAGCGTTAAGTCAGTAAATATGCGACTCACACACGAGTGAACATGCCTAACTTTGACAACACCCAGGAAGAGAATGGTGACTGCTGATCAAAATGAGGAATAAACCTGCGAAATCAATAACAGACCGACGGTGTCACATGTTGCTCTAATTTAGCCTGATATAGATACACAGGTGCTTTTTGATGGCAATTTAAGAGGACTTGTTGATATGAGTTGGATTCCACTAGTTTCCATATATGTATATATATATATATATATATATACATATATATATATATATATATATATATATATATATATACTGCTGACGATTCCTAACAAGGATGAAACAGCTGTACAGTGCTTCCATGGTTTCTTAATAGTGAGCTGAACGATGATATCACATGGCGAAGTGGTTCATGAAACCTAGTCATTTGTCGTTTCTGTCCGTACGTCCTGAGGACTTGCGGAAGCATTCTTCTTTATCTCGTCCATGACAAAGTTGAAAATGAAAGAAGAGATGGAACATCCTTGACGAACACCGCTAATCGTTTCGAATGAAATCGTCAGTTCACATCACATTAAGTATGCCAGAACAATGATCGTATTAGGTTCACGGTTTTTTCTGGCATAACTTTCCGGTGGACATCATAGAATAACACAGCCCTGCCAACTGAGTCGACGTTGTTTTTGAAGTCGAGAAAAAGGCATACGCGGTACTCTCGTTAGGACGATAAATACGGCAGAGAAGACTTTTAGAAAGGCTGAGGCCAGTTGGCAACTTCAAGGATACTCATTGAAAATTTGGACATGAAATGTTCGGTTTTTCTTGACGTTTCACGCACGCTTGTAGCGGAAGAGGCGTGCCCCACGGCCACTAAATGGGAATGGGCCTAAATTATGGGAGGACGTGGTCTTGAAGCTTGGATTAGCGTAGATCCACACAGGTTCTCATCAAGTTAGGTGTGGTAATGAGACGAGAGACAGCAAGTTACCGTCTGCCAACCCAAGTGAATTAAGTGATTGATCGATTCGACTATTGGAAGAATACACGAACAGTCCGTCCCCTGTTTCAGGTTTTATCTTTTGGCTTACACAAATGTATTTTCTAAGCGCCTTTCGACAGGACGCATCGGACTCGTGCAGAGAAAAGATATGACCAACAGTCAAAATAATTCCCAAGGGGATTCCAGAAATATACGTACTGCGACATAACAGTCACGTAACCATGGAACAGAGAAACGCATGGCACACTGCCTCGTCAGTTCAAAAAGGGTTTTCATCTGATTACCCGAAGAATGACTCTGTTCAGCGACCACTGGTAATGGTCATATCTAGGTGATCTCAATGATGTGCATCCAAGAGAGTAAACCATGCAATCGACGCAGAAAAGTATAGCAACACAAGTTTTGTTTGCTGGGCGAATATACAGTCGTGAGGCTACACCACTTCCAGAGTGGAGTGATAAACGTTACGCGACATTCGAACCGCAACCTCGAAGTTCTGGAAATATTTGTACATTTAGACAAATTATGACAACAATTTGGAGGTTATTCCAGGAGCTTTTATGCTAGACGTGCGCGTAATGAGGGGGGTACACAGCATGAGCAGTAGAATCTACTAGACCAAGGGTAATCGTGACCGAGACTTGGTATGATATGAAATCACATCAGGTTCTTCTACTTAGTAATGTTTCGTATATGGATGGATGAACGGGATTTCCGCGGAAGCATAGCCAGTTTCGCGGGTATTACTGCTCGTCACGAGTACATACCTGGCCCTCTCCTGTCCAACCATCGCCATGTTTGTGCACTCAAAATAGTTACACGGTGATCCGTCCGCATGCGAAACACTATTGAGAGCAAAACCACTACGCTCGGGTCTTATGTCCTGTTTCTGAAGATTAGCCTTGCCTGACCGCCGAATCACCACGCGATTTATAAATCATTATCCATTCAAGCTCCTATCGATTCATAGAAATTTCTAGTTAGAATTACATCAGTCCCCCAAAGTTCACACCTAGCAACCCAGCCGTGAGACAGTAAGCCATGATTTGTGACGAAAGTAACCGTTGGGTCAAGAGTTCAAACTTCAAATAAGTATTGGTGGCGGATTCATAATCCACTTGACTGCCACCGGAGATTATTGAAACAAATTAAAAATGCAACATTTTGTTAAAACCGAATCGTAACGGAAGCACTGTGCTTACTGGAGCCTTATGCAACAGGGACAAGTTCAGGCGAAGTGATCATTTAGTTTCAGACCCTCGACCGATTTTGAGATGCAGCTTCACGAGATTCAGGAACACTCGATAGAAAGTGCCCATTTCAGAGCCGTTTTCATGTTCTTTTTTACTCCATACATTCTACAATGAGCTTCCCTGTAGCTCTACATGTACAGTGCCAGTGACTTACTTGGTACCACTTCAGTCTCTTTTGGACAAGTGTACAAGTTCTCTGAGTTTCAGATACGTAACGTTTCCTCATCTCCATCGCTTGCCACACATTTTCACCCCAGCGAAGATAACAACCAAGCCGAGTTAAAACCAAGCAATTATGAAGGTCGTCCTATGTCTGGTTTTCACAACCCGTAGACACGATCCGTTTAGAGCCGAACAGGCCAGTCCTCATGTGAGCTCTACTTAGCTGGTCCAAGTCAAGTGAAAATCGAAAAAATGTAGTAAGTGAAGGACAGCATATGTATGGGACTACGAAGAGGCCCATTGTTATGGGTGGCGGTTTGTGATTTCGGCCCAGTATTCGTGCCAGGATGTCCCAACTGATCTTTTTTGTCTCGAGTTAAGGACCACATGGATGGTACGCCATCATTTTTTTGCCGAGAAGCAATACCTAGCCACTGATGTGGACGTTTGAAGGATCACCAAAGTAAATCGGACTAACAGCAAGAATGGTGCCCGGGTCAATGACCACAGGGATAAGGGCGAAAAATGGAGACTGAGTACACAGTTGCGGGGCTGAATGATCTGGCTGAGGTGAAGCGCAAAAAATGAACCTTTTAGAAGAATGCTTGGCTTGGCACTTTGGACTGCCTAGGTGGGCCAGCGAATATATCTTGCTGGCCTTACTGCTTACCACAATCAAGTATGACTCCCGATGAAACCCTTGTTAACTATAGTATCCCGCTTCTCATATAAGCAAAAGTTCATTAGCCTACGATAAGCTCGAGTCCCGAAAAACTCGCCCAACAACCCTAAATCCCAAATGCCACAGAGGATAAACTGGTAAGTGCTTCAATTCGAATTTCGCCCCACAGTCGTTAGCAGCTAAGAGAACGAAATAAAAATGTATAAAACAAGCATATCCTAACCATTGTTGTAGTGATGGGGGCAAGACATTCATCTGGGAAGAGGTTGCAATGAGTTCGGTGAGCCCGGGTGCACCGACAGTTGCTCATCTATTCCAATAAACTGTAACAATAGGGTGCCGATGACAATAATGTGGTGCTCGACTTAATTATACAAATCATTCGGAAAACAACTGTGATAGAAAAAAAATGATACAACAGTTGCATATAGAGCAGGCAACATTGGTTGGGGGAAGTGAAGAAAGGTAACAAATCCATCAATCTGTACAACGGGAAATGCCATAGATACGTGTACCGACCAAACGCGTTGAGTAACGGGAAAGAGACAAGAACAGGTGGTCGAGAGAACAGGAATAACCGAAACAGAAACAAGCAGAACGGTTTGTACAAAACCTTGTCCAGGTTGCATAGAAGAAAGAATGACAGGAGAAATAAACAGCCGATGAAAGAGGAGAAAGTGTTTGGTGGTGAAACAGAAGAAAGGGAGGAACAGGTGACGTCAAATGCAAGAACCCAGAAATAGGTGAGGCATTAAGGCCGAAATCAATCCGTTATTGAGAGAAGAGACAACTCCACAGAATTTATCATTCACGTAGATGTCAATCCTCCGAGGAAGCATTTGAGGTGGTCCTTGGAATGGAGATGGTTGTTCCTCTCGTGCGTTTAAAACAGGCATTAGATGGGAAAGAAGTGGCGACCGATGCTAACAAAACTGTGGGAAAAGCAATGGAGAACACAGATGAAAAGCAGCTCCACATTGACTAAACCGATATCAGCAAGTTTAGAGTAGACCTTTCTGCCACGTTCAGTGTGCAAGCCTCAAACAAACACATAGACAGTCCATTCTGCATTTAGCACAGTCACAGGGAGGTCGGATGAAACCTTCTGATTGTTATTACTATATATATATATATATATATATATATATATATATGTATATATATATATATATCACATGTGGTTGCGAACACGCATGATACCAGCGCAACAACATATAAATGGAATTTCACAGGAGACAAACAGTAAGCAGAAAAAATAGAAACAAAGTGTTTTTTGTGTTTTCTCCATACACATTTTGATTTTCCGATGGTTTCAGTGTTTTTAAGGAGGACAAATTCTACAGACAGGCCATTCACCATTCATACCACTGACTTCGATTCTGAACCATATCTCCCAGCATATCCAACCAACAACAATCCTTCTTTCTTGGGGCCCAACTAGGAAGATGGAATGTACAACCAAGGCCAAAATCGAAGCTAACTTCTTCATACCTCTAAGCCAAGTCATAGCCTGACCGCCACATCGCTTCTTCCAACCTTGCCCGACCCGTACGAAAAGAGCACGAAAAGGTAGACGATGAGCAGGCATATGCTGTACGTGACCAAGCCATCGAAGGCAATGCAGCGCGATTATTTCAGTCAGAGGGAAGCTGAGTGGATTCAACAAACGACGATACACTTCGTCATTACTTACTCTATGTCCCACCAGCACTCCAATCAGTGCTTCGAAAACATCGGCAGTTGGACACAGAAAGTCGTCGGACACCCTCAACGCGGATAGGTCAAGTCTCGCAACTGTAAAGTGGAACACTACAAACTGTGGCATTGTACACCAATTCTTTGACGGGAAGCCGGATGTCATGGCGGTGACACAAGTGTCCCAGGTTCGCGAAAGCTGCCGTGGCCTATCCAATTCGTGATGTAACTTCCTCTCCAACACCTCCGACAGGTGTGACCAGACTCCCGATATACTTGAAACTATTGACTGGCCTGTGGGCAATCATCATAAATGGCGAGTGCATGTACAAGGCTCACGTCAGTCTCGAACAAGTACCTTGCATTTTGAAGGCATAAAGCACATACCATATCCGAATGCCTCAATTGCCAAGCGGCATAATGCGCGTTGAATTGCCTGTGCATTGTTACTGAGTACGGCCATATCATCGGCATACTCTAAGTCAAAAACTCTACTCCCTGGGAGGAGTTCTACTCCACCAACTAAAAGACCAGATAAAGCGTTCTGTAGAATTTCCTTTATGAGAAATTGGCATACAGGCTAACCTTGTCGTACTCCATCGGAGACAACGAAGGTTGGCGAAAGCTGACCATAAGCCCTAACCTGATCCAACGAATGACGGTACAACTCTTCAAGAACCGACGCATACTTCTCAGGTACTCCATTCTACAACAAACAGTGCCATAATGCACACCTAGCAACAGAGTCAAAGACTGCGCGAATGTCCAAGAACACGATGATCGTCGCTCTTTGGCATTTTTAAAGTAAAATCATGTTCTGATACCAGCGTGAAACCCAGCCTGTTCCTCTCGAGTTTGCTCCTCACACGTGTTGTAAAACCTACGAAGAATGACAGACGCAAGCAATTTTGACGCTAATGGGATTAGGCTAATACCTCTGCGGCTAGCTCAGTCATTGCATAAGCCCTTTTTGAAGGTGGGGATGGAGATCGACTACCCTTAAGAGGAGGTAATTTTGTCCGAATACCAGGTCTTCAACAGGAAGACTGAAGTTCCATTCCTCCATCTATAAATACAGCCTCTGTCTATATCATCCGGCAAGCAAAATGTACAGGCCCCAGTAAATATGATTAGGAAACCACGGACATGGTTCATCACGATTCGTCACAAATCCTCTATTAGATAAAAGTGTCATCTTCGAACGGAATCTATGTGCTTGGAGGGAAATTAAGATAACAGATGAGTATGGATACTTCAGATATGACGGTACCATGAAATTGTGCAACAGTGATAGATCGCAACATGGATTTCAGTGCGTATGTCTGACGCAAACATGAGTAACGGTTGTCTATACTATCGCACACGGGCGATAGACGGAGAGCGAGAAATGGTGTCCAGCTACCACAGTAACTCACCTTCCATCTGTGTCCACAATTATTACAAAATACAAAAGTGGTCATCGGTTCATCGGCACTTCGGGTTTGAACCTGGAGGAGAGCAAATACACGCAGCAGCCAGTGAGAACGGTTTCTCGGAATGGATTATTGCATAAAAATAACTCTGACGGGGATTCACTACGAGTAAAAATGAGCAAGAAAATGACAGGAGAGTTCACAGCCCCGGAACCTAGCTGCAACCTGTAAACATTCTTCTCCGATCGATAGGAAACCGTCAGGGAAACGGGAGAACCTAGTGATTCCTAACCCACTCGGGACAGCTGGTAGTGGCCTTATTCAGTGACCAATCACTTTCGCACACGCCATCATAGAAAATACATGAGACAAAGTAAAGTTTTAATTTAGCGAGACTAACGACACAAATTGAACTCGGCATCCGTACGCCAAACATGACGCGGAGAGTAGCATTCTGGCGGCGGGCAGAGTTAAAACGCGCAAGCATCGAGAGATACGGTGGAGGGATAGAACTGTCAAGAAATGTGGTCATGCACAACCGGCAAGGAAATCATAAGAGCAAAGAGCGCGGATTGTGCAGCTTAATCAATAACGCTGTTTTCGCTTCACACCAGTTGAGAGTAGTAAACATAGGTCTTATCAACTTTCTTACCAAAGAGTAATCTTCATATATACTTTGATACCAATCACTGACGTGATGACAGTGGAAGATAGTTTTGATGGCAAAAAACTCGAAGTGAACTTGGAATAACCGTTCAGATTGTAAACAAACTGACAAGAGAAGGCACCGTCAGAGAAAAAACTGAGTTTAATCGCGATCGGTTAACCTAGGTCAAATGATTTATGAGCTCTGCAGGTTGTATAGATTTCTGTGTGACTTTACAAAAGTAGACAAACGTACTGGATTAGACGTTGTTGTAGCCTCTTCGCATTTATATTTATACGACAAACTTCCACAAGCAATACGTTAACATTTCAGTCAAATGCTTTGACAAAAAACCGGCATAATAAACGAATGTAACGAAAGATCTCAAAAGTACATCCCAGTGGAAAAGAAAAATGGCTAACAGTGGAATTTTTGTTCTTTCCTTGTTAGTCAACATCCAAGCCAGATAGAGCATTAAAGCGACAAAATTCCGAACATATCAGGTCGAGATTTGACGAAGTCACGTTGGATTAGTTTAGAACAATCAATCTGAACAGGAATTAATTACAAACCAAGCGTGTCATAGATCCATCTGCCAGTGGAATGGGTACACATGCGAACACATTTGTACACAGATTACTTGCCTGGTTGTATGTACACTTGGTCTGTTTGCATTTTCCGCACCGAAGGAGATCTGTTTCGGTACCTCCAGTCACGGCCATTTGATGATCCTCGATTGTCTCTTTCGTGTACTTCTCTCGGAGTTCCTTCATTTCTTTGCTAGCCATTTCCTAAGTACACCCGATGGGAAGCACGGACAAACGTGACAAGGGGAATGAGAACTATCACCTTTGTGAAATCAGTGCAAGTATTTTGAAAATTTGTGGCTAGACCACAATGAATATGGGAAAACGGAAATAACAAGTTAGCGCTATTGGACTCTAAACAGATGCAAAAAAACGGGTAGAGTTGGGCGAAATAAAAGAGGAATATCACTATTTGAGGCACCAATTGATTGGCCACTTTCTGTTTATCATTAAACTATACCTAACTGTAAAAAATAACGGAATATTAAAGCGCACCAATTGCACTAGCCGTGGATCTGCCATGAGAGTTAAAGAGCTTGTTTTGGATGTAGATCAATTTACGCACTCAACTAAGATCAACAATAAACCAAATCTTGGAAATAACATACACGAATAAACAGTATTATCAGGATGCTTTGGGTAACGAAGACCATCCACATTAACCAAGGCACTTATTGCAGAATCTTGCATTTCTGAGCTGGTAAATGCTCGCCAAACACCGTTACACCTCAGACAGCATCATCCAGAGGAAACAGCATCTGACCTGGATACAAAGCCAGAAGCACAACTACGCTCTAGTATTTGAGGTCCATAAAACACTAATATCGAACGTACATAGCTATTTCTAAAATCGTTTTGACCAGAGTTACAAAGAAAGAATGACAAACCTTAGTTCTGACGATCACCAATTTTTGTGGTGACCTAGGCTAGAAGATGGTCGCAAGCATGACAATGTGCTTGAATTTTCGCTTACGGTGATCCGTGCCCTGCATATTCTATTCGATGGCCTAAAGGAAAGCTGTTCTATATGGAAATTCTGTTTGGAGATAACGGAAATAAACTTAAAAGGCACATTCGTGCTGATCAACAGGCTGCTCTTAAGTGCATCCTTTCGATCAAAATGTCCGTTCCACCCTTAGCGAGCGCCATATGCCATCTGCTCATAAAGCTTCCTGATCCACGTCTTATTCTCGACCCTCGGATGGATTCTCGTACTTGTATGGTTTACATTCAATGGTCGCAGCTGAACCCTTATCTTGCACATTCGTTTGCATCCACTGGAGACTTCGGCTTATATCGGCAATACAGGGACCTTGGCGCTAGGAAAACCGGTGGCGATGTGGTCACCCGTATCAACTGTCTCTGGTCTGGAAAGTCTGAATCTATTTATATGTAACCACTGGATGGTACAGACCGTTCGGATTTTCCGCACCAATATCTTTTGCTTTTAGAAGCACCGTTAAAAAGGAACATGCACATAACCTTTTCTACGCATAAAATACTTGATCTTCTCCGGTTCTTTCCCACCCTTCTCAGTTTCATCGCTGGATGATAATCCCCACATCATCATGGATGGCTTTAATCATCCCCAACCCTACCCGTAACTACTCTTGATCTAAGTGATCTCTCTGCTTCCCAATTGGAGACGAATCTATTTTGGACTGGATTATTGTCAAACGTCCTCAATCATTTTCACTCAAACTACGTGCGTCGAGTACAACGAGCGACCATTGTTTACTAATCTTAATCACGAAAAATCTTCACTCCTTCAAACAATTTAATTAAATCGAAAAACGGCTGCGCAATTCTTCACGTGAAAAAGTTCATCAAAGATTTTTTTCTAAGCACTGAACAATAACTTCAGTGTTTTCATGGGAAAACTGAATTTCATCTTCGACATATGCTGCGCCTAGAAATTAGGTTCATGTGCAACTTTCGTCATCATTCCTCAACATCAATGTGCTTGAGAAGATCCTTCCAAATTCTCCAACATGATCGGCGCGCGGGTGTCTCAGGCTCCGAGTTGGCTACTGGCCCTAAACGCTGCCCTAAATGACCCGTTAAGGAAGCCCTAAGCACTCCCTTCTAGTGGTGAGAGCACATCTGAATGCCCGAACATTGATAGTTAGTCCACGTGAGATGGTTAAACCCCAATTCAAAACCCACTACGGACGGCGTACGAAGCACAGAGCAGAGAGAGGTGCACTGGGAACTCAGGATGTCTAGCCCTATCCAAAGGGTATATGGACTCCGCAATCAGTCACCGGTCCTTAGTGGGTTACGCGACTCTCAGACAGTCATGCCACATTATGAGTTAGACCATTTGCGGGAATGTTAGGGGTAGGGTTGCCTTAAACCAACTTTCTACTTTGGTTCCGGCGACCCGGCACTATCTGGCCCACAGACCAATCATGAATCCAGGTAGATAGCTGATGATGTGGAGGTGAGGATAAGGAAGCTATCATATATATTGATTTCTAAATATTGTTTTCTATTCGTTTCTTTTTCTCACTTGTTGTTCTCGTCTTTCACCATGGTTTCTGTGGCACATGGTCTGCATACACACATGTTTGTACGGCGAAAGCAGCAAATCAACGAATTACAAGATTCCAAAGAAGTCAGATAATGAAGGAAATCAAAAAGCTAGATGCATCATCAAACAGCTAACTCCTACCCATTTACAATAGGAAACCCAGGTAACCATTAATTCGGCCTCCATGTGGAAAAAACGGAGCCAATTGGCCCTACAGAGGCTGTAGATTTAAACCGTGAATTTACATATCCACATAATGACTTTCCAGTT
Source organism: Fasciolopsis buskii (assembly GCA_008360955.1). Classification (NCBI taxonomy): domain Eukaryota; kingdom Metazoa; phylum Platyhelminthes; class Trematoda; order Plagiorchiida; family Fasciolidae; genus Fasciolopsis; species Fasciolopsis buskii. Next base: position 4,837 of record LUCM01003124.1, on the reverse strand, counting down.
TTATGGTTCCCGGATCAAGATGCTTATATAACATCATTTTCAAAGGTAGAAGTATTCAAACTCATTCATTCGAGAAAATTCGACACAGATATAGGTCCGACGGTTTGTCGTTACTACTTACAAAGTTTGATGCATTTCTGACAGATGCAATTATTTCACTTCTCAGTATATCTTTGTCCACTTGTACTATTCTCAACTGCTGGAGATCCCTCCTAATTATTTCCATTCTAATGGGAATAATGGACGGGTACTGCTGGGGTATCCAGCCGCTAAGCAGAAGAACGATTAGGGTTCTCAACCAAAGCCTTTGGTTCTGACAAGAACCTGACTGCAAGGCAGCGGGGTATAGCTGAGTGGAATCCCATCTACTTGGATCAATTAGTCTTCCACTCGTTTTTCCGACTGAGCTGATAACTCAGATCAAGCCACGATAGGGAGGGCCAGGAGACTGCTTCGTCAGGCCTCTACCCATTGACCTTCCAGGCATGATTGGATCTTCGGCTTGAGATAAGCCATCCTGTATAGCTCGTCGGATCATGGAGGCACGCAAGCCGTCATACCACGTCAAGGTGCAGTCTCGCTGTAACGGTCTCGCGGTAAACTTTCATGAGAAAAACAATTTCCTCACTGACCTTTCATCCTATTTTAAGGTGAGGTGAGGGATGCAACCATATTTTAACCGGAACGCGCAGAAGTGCAGTCGAAGGTATGCAGAAATTTAGATTAACAGAAATCACGTCGTTCGTTAAAGGGTTTGGAGTAGGGTCTCCTAAATCAACTCGCTACATCGGTTTGGGCAGAGAGGCAATATCAAGGATATAGATGAACTACGGATCCGTTAACATGGAGGTAGAGATTGAGAGATATAGAATTCTGAAGTGTCACTTTTCCCCTCTTTCGCTACAGCTCTGATGGCAATTAATACGTACACTCTATATGTTACACAAATATGACAGCAGATCTGTTCTCACATCAAAACCCTTAGATTTAGCAAGACAGACACTACAAAAACTTTTAGAAGAACACCAACGGGGTGAACAATTGAAGTCGAGCAGTGCATGCAAATTAGTAGATTTGTGTCTGCAAGCATACTTCAAGTTCGAGGGTATGTTTGACGAGAAAGTGAAGGGAACTTCAATGGGCTAGCCAATATCTGGTTTCATTGTAAAAGCAGATGCAGAAACTGATGAAAACCATCCTGCGGATATAAAACCACAACTGTGTTCACGACATGTTCGTAATCATTAAGCAATCGGAACTACAACAAACTTTCCGCGTCGTCAGCGGAGTTTTCACATAAATCAATTTCACTATGTAGACAGGGCATGACAAGTCTACTGTTCTTAGACGTGCCCATTACACGCCCAAATACAGACATATTGGAATCATTCGCATACCGCGAAAGCTCGCACACAGATCAAATCCTACAATTTCAAAGCAACCACCCAAGCTGCCACAAGAGAAGCTACATTAAGACACTTTCAAAGGAGCACAATCTCAAAGCAGTACTGCGGAGCGAAGGAAACAAGAGAAACATCTGTTTCAAATGTTCCTGCGTAACAGTTGCACATGAAGCTTCATCAGACGAAGCACCAACAAAACAGTACCGAGAGGCGATCGCTGAACAGACCAAACACGAACCATCTTACCGTACATCAAACATATCTCCGAAATGACAACAAGGTTACTCAAGCCTCATGAGATTGAAGTGGCGCACAAGCGATCAAGAACCTTAAGAAAAATTCTATCGAAGACCAAGGGGCCGAGAGCTGGCAAGAATCGAACTAACGCTGTCTAGCAAATGGACTGTAAAGACTGCGAAGAACAATACACGGGACAAACCGGAAAGAAACTCGGGACACGAATCCATGAGCACCAGTTGGCGACGAAAAGGCACAATCCACACTTCCTAATTTCAGTTCACGCAGACCGGGAAGGTTACAAGTTCAACTTCGAAAACGTGAGGATCTTCCCACAGGGTAGGACAAAGAATCCGAGGTAATTTTTCGAAACTGGGGACTCCTTGATAAACAGACATGCCGATTTGGACCACGTATATCTATCGATCCGATTAAAGGGCCAATCAGCACAAGACAGTAGAAACGGACGCTGATCCAGCCTACATGCAAACAGTAGGCAAAGGTGAATAAAGCAGCTGTCCAGCATCTCTACCCTACCATTTCACTCAGAACAACCAATCAGCACCGACTAAAGACAAGGGGATCCATTTAAGCGAACCATGGCAACCAGATGCTCACCACATGATCACGGCACTGACGATGTCACCTCAGCTGGTGAAGAAATGCTTCCAAACAAATTTCCCAGCTCCGCGAACAAATTATTATCATATATATATATATATATATATATATACATATATACCAAACCCAGCCTAGTTGAGCCAGATTCATCAGCAAATAATGGTTTGTGTGATCAGAAATTTTGACATATGTACCTCGGAAAAAGTGCCTGGGAAACAAAATAGAGGAACCTCGTTTTTACTTATCGTCAGACAATTGTGAATAGGTCATCCAGAACTTAAATCCGAATAATCGTCATCAGTCGTGTCCTGCTAGTGAGACTCCGGATTCAGTTCTACTACACTTGGCGAGGACACTCAGCCGTTCCTCATATATGCCGTATTCCTTGTCTATCGTGGTATGTTGGTAACTATTTGCGCAGGACATGGTCTTTCTCAGTCACGCCACTCCCGATTTCGTCGGAATCAGTTCTCGCTGCTCATAAACGACTGAAAGGATCCCAAAACAACAATTATGGTGACGGCCTTTGGTTTGCCTTACCAGCATAATTATTGTGTGTTACTACACTCCCAATTACAAGAACCGTAACACCAACAAGCCGGAGACTCAAAGGTTAAGCATAGCGTTGCTGACTTGGTTATTCAATTTAGTTTTTTTATTCAGAATCTACTCAACATAGAATGTACTGTTCTTCTGACAAATCTGTGCTTAAACAACAATATGCACACTACCTTAGGTAGCAAAAGTAATTATCCCCAACAGCTTGGCTGACATAGTCAAGCGGTGCACATTGAGGCGTTTCGACCGACGTTGAGGATTTAAACCTTTTGATTACCAATCAACTTCTCCGCTGGGCAGCTCTCATTTGGATGCGACTATTACCCTGAGATGCAAACTGTCGACAAAGCGAAACAAAAGAAAAGTCATAATTAAGTCGATCGAACTGGTGAAGAGGCTTCGGCGAAGCCTCTGTGTATGTGTGTATACACTCATCCTTACTCAGGGTTTGAATGATGAATGTCGCATCCTGAGAGACCTGTTGTTGAGTGACCAGACTGAGCTCCTTTCTGGTATGTTTCATATAGACACCAGAAGACAATGCTAACTCACCATTGGCTTTGAAATAAAACCTTCGGTGCAAGAAAGCACTACGATCTGAGTTTTGGATGAATATCATTTCAGTACTATAGCATCAAGAAGTTTGATACAGGAAAATCTTATTAATTTTAGTTTGTCGCAGGAATCATAAACTGACATATCAGATTCGAGTTCGAAAACCGACTAAATGAGACTGCATTCCCACGATTCTCATTCAGGACTGTGGATTGTATTTGAAATTATTCAAATTCCTGGACGAAGTGTCTCTACAACGCGAACAATCCTGCCGGAACAACGTACTTCCAATAAGAGACCGGAAGTTATCAGGAGTTAGCCACGAGTTAAATTTTCACTAAGCATATTATCACAACAATTCATACGAAGTATGGAATTTTTCTGCGATATGAACACAATGACATGAAGAAAATGGTAATTAGCTGCAAACCTCGGAGGTCATCGACGCTAGCTTCGTCGGATTTACGTGACCCATCAGAACGTTGATTCGTAAGTTAGGGTTATTTGAATCGCGCAAGTTCATGACCCGCGTGCGTACACGTTGTTTGTACTTGGAGTCTGTATTGCTAAACAAATCGTAGATAGCACTCTCAATCCGGATGGCCAAAAATTCGCTTTCATAAGCACCGGGGGGAATCGCTAAATCGAGTGCATGAAAAAGGGATGAGCAGCAAATAAATAAATGAGATGAGGAAGAAGATAAAGTGCTCTGTCATTTGACTCAAATCAAACAGCAGATAGGCGAAAATGATAAAAAACCAAACAACCGGTCAGCCGCTTTCACAGGTAATCCAAAGGCATTGACCCGCGATATTCAGAAATCCTATTTCTCTTTCACAAAAGACTGATATTAGGAAATCAAAAGGCAAGTACAGATGATCTCTTTACAAACAAAGCCTGCAATAGGAAAGGACTAGCGACAACCGAGAACTTGCGATAGATGGCGATCCGCTGTCACCAAGCTCGTTATCATACGAAAACTTCTAAGCAACTACACGTTTCAGCGTCACGGTTGGCGGCTCGCTCTCCCCGGGTCGTGGGTCCCGACGACGATGGGACACGCAGTTTCTACTTCAAGCATGTGTTGAGCATGCAATAAAAACAGAATCAGTACCAACATCATCGTCTTCGATCAGCGTTAAATAGCAACGCAAGCTTCACTGACGACAGCCATTTCCCCAAAGTTGCATATGCCCATAAAAGAGTGAATATCCAAGGGGAACAGGGAGTGGATCTACACAGGTGGGAAATGATAACAATGCATCTGTAGCCAACATACGGAACACAGTCTAACTGTACAAACGCACGATTTCAATCATTCCGATTCGATAGAAAATGACAGCACGATCGCCATTGTTCGCGGTCCAATGCCATTTCCATAAGTGACTCCAGCCAGCTAGTTGACGGGTCTTTCGGAACCCAACCAACAAAATATAAGACCCCTAGCTTACTTAAGTTCACAT
>LUCM01003123.1:0-16880 GCA_008360955.1 Fasciolopsis buskii | reverse complement strand
GTATCTACTTGTCATAGGCGCCAGCACGATCGCGACACAGAAGCGACAGCCATTATTAAATTTATGTGTATACTGAAAACCGGCCCGGAATGATCCCAGCCACGTCGTGCCAATCTTTTGAAAATGCAGCCATGCGCTCTAGGCAATCTCTCTGAAGTGCGCGTAAGATGATCGGTTTTCCTAATCTGCCAGCTGGGAAGCTAGGGCCAGACTGCGTCCGTTCTTTTTTCTTCTCTTCTCAGGCCTTATAGTCCTGGTTGGATGAACATTCGCTTCGTGCCCGGCGATTAATCCGATCCTGGAAAGACGATGTTGCTCCTACCATACACGCTGAATTCCTTCACCACGGCAAAGTACGGCCGGCCGTTACACAAACGTGCGGGGCAGCGGTCTATCCAGTCGCTAGTTGGCCCGGCCGGCACAACTCGGGGCGGTCATGCTCGCCGCTGCGGTGTGCGGGTGCGAATAGGTTCGCGGGGTTATTTAATGTATTTGCCTGCGTTATGCTCACATCGGTGAGTTTTTCTATGTTGGTTGTTTGGTTGTGTTTTTTTGTTTTTTTCTGTCCAGTCACTGCTTTTGTCTGGCTCTATGTCATCTCGCATGGTGAGTCTACGCGAGTTCTGTGGCAGTATATCATGTATGCGGTAGCTCTTATAAGTTTTCATGTCTTGCGAGCGATTGTGTTACTCTGGCTTTTTTTTCTTCTTGCTGCGTTTCCTCTTTGAAATGTTTCTGCTATAAGAGTTTCATTGTACTAAAACGGACTTCGACGGATGTGGTATTCTAGCTGTATTTTTGTGATGCATGCCGATTTTGTGACGTAGTAAATTGCGGATGTGGTTTTTTCGATGTGTTTTTTTAAGCATATTTTGATTATTCGGAAAACAGCTAAGGATCGTGGTATGTTGTTTATGAATCGTCCATTTGCTGGTCTTATGCGGAATTTGCTTTGGCAATAAAGACGATGCCTCTGGTAAAGAAGTAATGTTCTTTCTACACGGGATCCATGCCAGGACGTTCGCCTCATTTTGAATTTCATTTTGCTCTTCTTTCCAACGGTCCTACTTTTGTCATTCTAGACCTCAAGGCCTGAGTAATTTGTGGTAACTCAAATTGCTTGAAACAAGATCCTCATGTTAACTGAGAAGATTAGCATGATCGTACAATACCGGTAACAGATGTCACCGCTTTCCCTGTCCTAACGGAGTGGACTTGTGTTCTTTGTCAGATTTTTTTTTTCTTGTATTGCATCTGCTTTTTTTGATATTTCAGTTCTGGTTTTCCGTTATCTGCCATACATGTAATTACATCTTGTCTATTTTATTTTTATTTTTTTTTTTTTTTGTTATTTCCATCCATTATAGCTGTACGTTCGTTGAGTTTATTGGGTTATGCCCGGCCACAGCAGGCTGACGACTAGCCATTGTCCCTCCGCGACATTTGGGCCCGCGAATACGTACCTTTGCTGACATGTCAAACGTAGATTACTCGCAGTGCAGGAACTGGTAAGCGGCGAGGGCCAAATAATCTTTGCGCTTCATTATCTACTTTGATTTAAAACTCGAAACCTGCGCCTCGGAAATCACATTTGGCCTGTTGTGATGTAGTGGAGCGAATAGCAATTGCATGCATGTTTGGTTTTCTGTGGTTTCAGTGTTTTCACGTGTTTCTTGCCATTTTCATCTTGCGTTGCGCATCGATCTCGCGCGGCGAGAAATGATACAAAAAAACAAGCCGTTTCAAGTTCGTCGGTTGCTCTCAGCCACCTCTCGGCTTCGATTGATATTGTTCGTGATTGTCCTGTGCATTAGCTATGTGAAACCTTGATCTTGCCTTGCATCAACGGGATTCAGAAATCGAGAAATAAAGAAAAATTATTATTTTTATAGACCATGCTGCATTTTGCACACGATTAGAATCTAACTTAGCATGCCCCCAGCCTGCGCGCTAGATGTTGACGAAAGCCACCTCTACTGGGCGTGATAATAATCAGGTCCCTAATCAAGGTTACGCCTCCATCTATTTCTGCGCACCTCGAATCCAGTGACCATGGTATAGTGCGGGTAGCAAGTGCGGTAGAAACGGACAATCCGATAATAAATGTCGAATCTCATCTAAGAACCGGATAAGGTAAGATGTTCATCTGGAGCCACAGCTATTAGCTGGTATCTGTACCGACCAACGTTTATGAGTTATGGTCGAATATGGAGCAAAATCTTAACTTCGTGATAAAATTAAACGTGTCCGCCCTAGCCGACGTCCTTTTGTTTAAAACGTGTGGCTTTCAGGGCCATTTGGAGGAGGCAACGGACATAGAAATGCTTCACAGACACAGGACCGCCTTAGCCACCTAGATTACATCAAAGCAAGAAGCAAGGCTGACAGTTCAAAATCAACTCCCAATCCCAGTACCAGCAGAGACTGACAAAACATGTTAAGGAGGCGCTAAGAACGCATTTCAGCCACGTTCAGTTGATGTCTACTGTGAGGGTGTCAGTTAGGAATGCACAATTCGTGGAGGTGAGCATGCTACATCGACAATTCAGTAAACAGTTTTCTTACTGGTTTACTTCAGCACGGTATGCGTAACGGTAAGGGAATACGGCCATCTGCTTCCTCTCTTTCCATCTACCCGGGTTTTCGAAAGGGAAGTTTTCATCACCAGTCCTCTGTCGTTTCCTGGTGAAGTGACTACGAGGCTTGATCAAGGCGACCAAGTGAAAGTCTGCAATCGCAACTTCCAGAAGGCTTTCGATCCGGTCAAACACTGTGTGCTCCGAGCAAAGCTCGCCGCAAAAAGTGTCCATGGTGCAACTAACTGGGTCTGGGACCAGGCCATGAATCGCGGCTTCTATGCACCGGCAGGCGACCTAAAATCCCCTTGAGCGAGGTCATGTGGCGCGGTTCCCCCAAGACCAGGAACTAAGGCCACTCGTATTCTCGGGGTTCATAAAATACTTGACATTGCAGATAAAATGGCCGTAAACATTGTTCCCAGATGTCTAAATCGTTATAGTTGCCCCAGATTTTAATGATGTCAAGTCGGGACTGGATATCATCCACAGATAGATGGGTAACAGATGCAACTCCAGAATGTTGACGAACGCAATCAAATAGCTGCTTGGGGTACCGCAAATCCAAGGAAACTCACCCAGTAGAACCTCATGAGTAAGAAGAGAGAGCGGATGATAGAAAATGAGCATGATTTTATGAGTCCCTCAGATACTCGTCCCAGTGTGTATCTTTCGCGGAACGGTCTGTCAACTGCGAGGAACTGTTAGTTCTAGGACCCTGGGCGTACCCTTACCGCCACAGAGGACGGTCACAAGGCCGCACCTGGAATACACAATCCGGGCGCAATCACCAAACCTGAAGGCATAAAATGTATTGCTGCAGAACGCCCATTGGAAACTCACGAAGATTACCCCCAGGGTTAAGGGACATGCCACATTAGGAGGGGCTTAGAGCCTCTGGGTTTGTTAAAACATTTAGGCCGGTAGGAATCCTGCACGGCAGATGCAAAACCTTGAGTGTGTTAGGTAGCAGCCTGGCACTAAGAGAGAGGGTTTAGACTGAATTATGATGAGTGCCGCTCTGTCGCTAGAGAGGAGGTTGCAGAGCTGCTTAAATATACATCTGACATGGAGTATATGTCAGGCAGCTCAGGTTATTGGCATCAAAAGGCATCGGTCAGACGGTGATCACCCACGTCGTTATCCCGTCTGCAAAGCCACTACTGTAGCATCCGAGATTAGCCCGTCAGGGTGACATTTTACTGGCGGCTTACCGATAAGAGAAGCAGCGTTAAGAACAATCGAAACCTTATCTACTAGATAAGTTGTCGTAAGCTTCTGTGGCCCTGGCATGTTCTGCTAGAAGTTTTATCAGTGGTCTTGGTACTATTCTGCAACGTGTAGTTGGCAATGGTTGCCTTAATGCTTGCAAACGCAGCCGATAGTTCATCAAGAAACTGGAATAGAAGTGTTCGGTTATTTCATTTGGATATTTTCCGGAGCAAGGAGGAGAGGCAAGAGTGGTGAGTCGTGCTATAAACGTTGTCTATGGTGGAGTAAAGCAACGACCATGGTAAACCGTAGGTAACATTAAAGACAATAGCATCCTTGGGATTCGAACTGCGTTTGTGGGCTCTAGTTATGGGCTAAATAAAACGCCCTGCTGCAGCAGGATTGCTGGAAAAAGTGTCATTGAAAAGTTGAGTGAAGTTGTCTAATGAACACGGAAGTATTGAAAAATCTTCAATCCGCTGTACTTTGTTATCTAGGTCCTTTACGCTCTCTGACACGTCCAGAGAGTTGGCACTATATTTAAAAAGTACTTCGATGAGTGTCATTCGGCAGGGGATGAAGGGTATTGGGGTTTTGGGGGGTTTCTCAGTACACCGACAGTGCGCCTACGCCTCCTTGGCTTCAGTGGAGAGGGCGAAAGTTTGTTTCCTTAAGTCAAGACCGAGCGGGAAACCATACTCTCGATGACCGACGCTGCAGGTCTTTTGACCGAACCAGACTAGAGTAGAAACAAACTGCGACGCAGCGAAGTATGGAAGGCTCCTTAGGCGTTCAGGATTTCCGATTTAGCAAAAAAGAAATTAAACGAAACAAACGCGAATGACCACAGATTAAAAGAATATAAAAGGAAAACCGAAGAGATAATGGCTGCTGGTCAGTACAATGTTCGTTCGTGATAAGACTTGCAAGACTGGCACGACTCAAATAGCATACTTGGGGAAGTATTTAAATGTGACCTAATATATTGTGAATGATATAATATTAATAACACAGCGTTGTTGGTAGATGTAATGCGCCAACGTTTCGACTACCGTGGGTAGTCTTTCTCAAGGCAAGTTTTTCGATACACTCCTTACGTCGTTTGGTCCGGATATTTACAAACTGGTTACCAATCGAATTGCTCTGGGAAAAAAGCTTGGTGACCTAATATAATTTGGAAACGGTTTCTGTCAGAATCAGTGAGCCATCACTCACCGTACTTTCCGACTTTTGTCATGGTGCATTATCTTACCTCAGGCAGTAATTAATTGCCTTACGAACCTACATTTTAGCGTCCATGTCAATATTTTGGACCTTTTTAAACCTTACCCGAAGTCCAGCGTTTACGCCCAATCCTTGAAGCCTAGAAATGCTCACTGAATGCAGGACAGTACAACATTTAGAACCCTGTGGAACCGGGCATTGCCTGGTGAGGCAGACCCCACCACGCTTGCAGCTTCTCCATGTGGCAGACAGTGCTGTAATACGGATGTGAAGAAGGGTCCAGAGCGGGTGCAGCCGCTTGAGGTCGAATATAATTGATCCCCACGCTTCGAATGATGAATCAAAATGGGTTTCGCCAGTGTATGCCCAGTATTGCAAAGCTACGATCAACTACTCACCAAAAATGGGTGAGAAGGAAGAAATTGTCTCAACCCAGAATCTCAGCCACTGGCAGCTCCTTATATTCTCCGGCTTCTGTCAAAGATGCTCTTACGGGCGCAGAGGACACAGGTTCCACCGGAGGCGGAGAGTCGTACTAAGGCTTCCTGAAATGATATTTTAAGTACTGGTGTCCTGTCAAATACACAGGAGATCCGAGAGGAGACTAGGCTTGCGCAAGTGATCATTGGTCTTAGCATAAGCCAACCGGGGGCACTAGGCCCAGCAACTTCGACAGAGGGCATAGGCATTTACCAACTCACTCAAAAGGCCTAAAGTGAATTCGGAGTTGGCAATAGGCCGCCAGAGAAACATTGTTATAAAAGGCTTGGCTGGATCGCACTCAGAAAAAGGGGGAACTGCGCTGGAGCGCAGTGTACCCACTAGGGTCGGTGGAAATACTGATGCATGTACACTTAAAGAGTTTTCCGGATGGGGCCGTAGAGATCTGGTTTGGAGGAGCTCAGGATTACATTAGACTACTTCTGGTGTAAGTTGGGAACCTGAGAAAAAGCGACACTCTTTTGGTTGCAGCCTAGAAGGCCCTTCAAGTAACTTGCCACGGGACCGGGACCGGCCCGATGAAGGACTTGGACCGAAGGGTCTGATTGGAGGTAGAGGACATCTTGGTATCTTGCGGGTGGAAACTTCCTCCCCAATCCTCAACATATTCATTTACTCCCACCAGAAGCCATCGGACAAAGAACACCTCGAGAGACCTGAAATGCCATAAAATCTGGTGTCCAGCAGGAACCTAACTTTAGGTAGTGCCACGAAGCTTAATGTGGGTACAGGCGGCGACAGATAAGAGCCAGAGAAAAAGGAATGACAACAAAATTGGGGCTGCATTCGGGTAACGAGCCTAAGCACATGGGAGTAGATGTTCAAAGGGAAGCGTTAGGCTGGTGTTAGCGAAAGACGTCGTCTACGGCAATGTCTGCGGCTTTGGTAAGAGATGAGCGGAGATTTATGGAGAGTCAGGTGACCTCGATTGCACTGCGCCGGCAAAATCTCCGGATAACGTTGGTTTAAAGCGGAAGATATTTTGTCCACAGGGCCATTACACCTACGGGGAGGGCAGGAAGGACTGCAGGATAGGTGGAGTTATTTTGCTCACTGCAGTATCAGCAACCCAAAGTGACCTGCATTGTTTTCTACTGCATTTCGGCGGTCTCAGCATTGGCAGTTTTGGTAGGAAGGAGAAATAACGCTCTTTGTTTCCACCGGAGCTCAGCAGAACCAGAAGGAGAAAATGGCCAACCTTTCAACTATTTACATAGAAATAGCACGACGGGGAAGAAAGATGGGGGACCTTTGTGCCCCAAAGTTGACCTGAATGGATGGGGTGGTGGGGAACCTTCAGGCAACGAAGTGCTCAAACTTATCAACTAAAAAGCCTTATTGCGACGCATCTATTGACTAACCGGGTGGAGGAGTGATTACACGGTTCATGCATGGCAGGGGACATGCTCCACCCACGAACAAAAGGAAAGCCACACAGGAGTATAGGCATGGGGCTTCGCTTAGCAGTGTTGCTGCCCTACAATGGCGCACTGATAGCAACGACTTCATTGTTGTTTGGGAACACAACGCCCACAGGCTGATTGCTGTTTAAAAAGAATTTTCCGGCGCGAAAGACACGTTGAAGGAGGAAGCAGTCCTAGTAAAAGGTGCAGCTCAGAAAATTACAGAGGGAAAACAGGCATGACAGAGTTATTGCGTATGTGGTGTGCCAAAGGCATCTACAGCATGTGAAAGCTCATGAATTCGAGGAGGGTTAGGAGGAGCAATGCTTACAACAGGAAGTGAAGTGGAAGTCGAGGGCCTGTTTTAACTATGCGGAATCTAAGGCCAGGCTGATGGTCTCCGTGGGTGCAGTTTGCACGAAGACCGGAGGTCAGGCGGCAATATCCCCCCATAAATTAATTAAATTCGGCCTGTGCATATGGCTGAGACACCGCCAGAGATGGTATCCTGAGCCCCACAGCCCGAAGAATGTTGGATCCGAGAATCAAGAACCAAGGACCAGCCCCAAAATTAGGGGGGTTAGACGTCCGTAAAGCTGCAGGCCCGGACAACAAAAATCCGAGTATTCTAAAACCGTCAGCAAAGGTAATTGTTCCCTATCCAGCAGATTTTTTCAATTTGTCGCTAACTACTGCGAAAATCAATGGGAGCTGCAGGGTGACAGAAGTACTGCCAATTCACGCGGCAAACGTTGGGGAAGCCATAGTCAAATATCACCCGGTATGCCTTCTTTCAGTCGTGTTGAAGATAATGGAACGCTGCACCGGGATGCGGTCGGTAGACTTCCAATGAGGCAAGGATATTCAGTGACAAGTCGTGTCTTACATACCTGTTATCTTTCCTGGATGATGTGACCGTCAGAATGGACAAGGAATATCCCGTCAAAGTGCGCTACCTGGATTTTCAGAAGACCTTTGAAACGATCAGCTACAGGCTGAGTGATGTTCAAGGTGGGATGTCCAGTTTTAGCAGCCCTAGTCATGAGAAGGCATGCGGGCTATCTCTAATAACACAGGTTCCAGGTGAGGGCAAGCAAAGCGCGCTCCCCGTAAGTGCTTGTAGTTGGGTGTCCCAAGGTTCTGTGCCAGGACCTCTGCTAGTCCTAATATTCATCAATGGTCAGCAAGGGCAATGGAATCCATCTGTTGTTTATTCCCTAATGACACGAAAATGTTGGTTAATCCCAAGGGATTCTGGTGCAGATGGATCCGGACACTGTATGCTCCCGGTCATCTAGGTGGATGATGCTAATGAACATCGGAAGGCGCAAGCATTTGACAACCGAAGGAGAACCGGCCATAAGGCTGCTCAGCCCAGTAGCCCTGAAAGTAATGAATAAAGTAAAAGAAACCAAGGCCATGGGGGAATATATATGACTCCATTAAACCGTCAACCTAACGTACGACAATGACCGGTAAGGCAAACAGTTTGTTTCACCATCTCCGACGAACAATCCTTCCCAGGGACAAAAAGGTAGTCGAATCATGAACAGATAAATATTACGTCCCCAATTAGAATATGCAGCACAAGTACAAGGCTGACTACATATTTACCATGACCAGTATAGCTCAACTGGGCGTGACATATGAAGGCGCGCAACAGGTACTGGAAGAGGTGAATTCGAACAAGTGCGATGGACTGGACGGAATTCGTCCAGCTATCTTAAAACCCTTTATCCACTCTAGCATGTGGACCAATATGTCATCTTTTCCAAGCCTCCGCGGGACAGCCTAGACAACCATTGGACTAGAAAGTAGCAGCTGCCGCGGCTATCCACAAGGGGGTCCAACAAACAGGCAGAAGACCATCAGCTCGCGGGCCTCGGATGGATCCTCTGCAAGTGTCTAGAAGGACTGATGAGGCTATAAGTGGGAAGCATCTGATGAAATCCTCCCTTTTGTTTAGAGCGTATCACTGACTCGCGTCGCCCGAACCTCTCAGGGTTCTTAGATGAGCTCAGGATGAGACGCGATGAGTAATACTTGTCGTGTTATGCTCCCTAATTTTAAGTTGGGCATTTTATTGAGTGAACCACAGACTTCTGATGCAGAAAATCCAATCTGTCGGAATCGGCGGCTCGGTGTTAATTTGGCTCTCAGATTTCTTGACAGATAGATCCTTCGGAGCACTCGGGAGGCATTGGGCTGGGTACCACCATGACCAGTTTTTGGGCAACCAATATAATTTCTATACAAAGCGACTTTTTGCGAAGCAGTTAGAACTACCATGCTTCAGCTTTCCGGACGACGCGAAGTTCGTGGGAGCAAGTAATCATGAAAAGTTTGTGAGAGACTTAAAGATTGCTTCACTGGGCTGGAGATTGGGATTGGTCACTAAAAGAGAGCAAAAACTACCTACAAACTAGTGGCTCAAAAGAACTGAGTGTGGCCAGCGAAAAGGGAAGTAATGGGTTGGTGGGGTTAAACAGACTAATGACCTGGGAATAGTCATGACCACAGACTATAAATGAGCGGAACAGTGCAAGGCTGCTGCCCGAAAAGCTTGTGAATTCTCCTCAGGCTGCGGCCGGTGTCATCCTGTTGGAGACCGGAGGTATTCATCCATCGGTATAAGGTAGTGGTCAGGCCAAACGTACAGTGCTGCATAAAGACATGGGCACCATCGCCTAAAATGGATGTGGCCTGCATTGAGAGTGTTCGAAAGTCAGCTATCAGGATAGTTGGGGGACGGATGGGCAGGTCAAGCATCAGAGGGCTAAAGGGCCTAAAAGTGTACGGGCTGGATGAGCCTAGATTTAGGGGAGCTATGATCGAAACGTTCAAAATATTAGGGGGTCTGACGGAGTAGACCTTCGCTACGTGTTCAAACAGGATGCAGAGAAGTAAACGCAAAGTATTGAGGCAAAGCCTTGATATTTCTGCTTTAGGTTAAATAAGCATGAAAGGTTTCTGCAAAAGTGTGGTCCGGGCTCGTAGCGAGACATCTTCAGGAATAATAAGTACCGGCGGAGTCATTGCATTCAAAACGGCACTATTTAGTCAGAAGTGCGAATTATTTTCGGCATTACATAGCCAGGATGCGAGGTGCTGCGGAGCAGACTGAAGAGTGAGAATATATGAAATACAAACCCGAAGGACCTTCCCTCGCCTCAAGAGGATGAGAATTTCTTTAACCATTTCTCATTTTAAGGGATACGGAGCGTTTGCAGCAGACCCAATCAAAACTGGAAACGCTGGATGCTGGATATTATGCACAACACCGAGGGAAATCTGGACGCTCGTTAGACTGTTGAGGTCACTGCTATCCTGAGCAAAATGAACTGACTGATTGGTGAGCGCGGACTGTGAACCTAGTCTGCAATGTTAAAAAGCAATCAAGAAGGCACGGCATGCCTTGTGCCAACTTAAGAGGACTGTAGGATCTAGGAGGTCTGCCGTTCTGCTGCCGCCAGTCAAGGTGCTTGTCCAGCCGCACGTGAAAACGGTGTACGGGCATGGAGCCCTTATTTGGTAAGAGATATGGAAATACTGCAGCAGGTTCGGCATGATTTACAGAATGGTTTGGACAACTGAGGCACATGGCTTATGACCAGAGGCTGAGAGCACTCGACCTGTAATTGCCGGAAAGACGCAGGGGAAGAGATGAATTAATACAGGCCTTCAAGATCATAAAGAGCTGGCCGAGGGATGTGGTCACTGTCGAGCCCTATTCCAGATCAGGGGAATGAGACACAAAGGGGAACGGGAAAATGATTTCGAAGGGCATTTAACTACAGGGTTGAGAAGCAAATCGTTTGCCATACGACGGGTGAATGGCTAGGACATGTTACCGGAGAAAGTGAACGAGGAAAGATCAGCGCATGATTTCGAAGGAAGGCCAGACAACACACAGCTAACTGAGTTTTAACAGGACAATTTGTGAATTATAGGGCTGAGGAAGAAGTAGGAATGGGATTTGGGATCACACGCTGGCTTTGGAATTCCACCGTAAGACCTGAAGCAGGCATCCACCTTCCTGTTGTCGAAGCATCGTCAGATCCAAGGAGCTTTCGATGCAAGAACCTGGAAGATCAGATATCTCGCCGTGTGGTCCTGTAATGGAACTGTAACTGTAACTGGACCTCACGTGACGTGACCTTGGCGTTTCAAGGCTGCTCACCAGGTCTTGGCGATCGGGCGTTTGGTCTAGTTCTGGGGTCTGTCCTCTTATGAAGAGGGAAGATTCATTCGAGGTTATCGAGGGCGAAGTAAGTTGGTGTTGCTGTTTTATCACACTCAATCATGTTTTTTAGGACAATTCCACAACACCCGGTAAGATCCTTGAAAGTTCCTCGGTTTCCTCCATCTTCCGTCGCTTGTATAATATGCTGATCGTGCTCTCCATTTCGAGATCATTAATTTTTATAGTTTTCTTGTTGTCAAATGTCTGGAGCTGATGCCTGCGCGGTACTCATCAACAAATGATACCTAGTGCTGGAAAGTAAGATCCTCATGGCCACGTTCCCGTGTTTACGAACGGATCATGCTATTTTGGAGTGGGCGCAAATAGCACTAAATGAAAAGTGTTTTTAAATTATGTTGCGCGCTCTATGGTTTCTGTTTTCTGAAGCTTTATTCAAGGCTGCGGCTTTGAGTGCATTTTGCTGTATCTATGCAGCGCTTGCCTAACTGGGATAAAATGCATGCATACTAATCTTTGACCTCGCGTCACAAGTAAAATATCAAAAGCAGTTACATTCCTTGTAGCTGAGACCACACGCGTTTCACCGAAGATTTATGTAGCACTGTCGTTTACCTGGTTGCTGGGACGACGTAACCATTTGCACGTGTACGTATTCACAGTGAACCTCTAAAATTTCGTTCACATCCAATTTGGTCGACCATAACAGAACAAAATGTAATTGGAACGCTTTTATACACTAATTGGTCACGCAACAGTCCGTATGTCAAGTAAATTTATCCTCGAAGATTTACAACTGTCGGTTAGGTTAGCTAGTGCTGGCATAATCTATGCTCACGAGGTATACACTAATTTATGTTTCATAATTGGAGTGCTTCCACAGACCTCATCTTATTCCACAGCATACCAGTAATAAAACTTTCACGATGTTCTGAATAAATGTTTCCAGTAATTCATAAAGATTGTCGGTCCTTATTGGGTGCGTTGAGGAGCCAATATGCCTGACGAAGTCGTTTCCTGGTCCTGTAGGTTGGGGTTGATTTGAAATGCCAAGTTGATTGGAAAATTGAATGGGAAAATAGCTGATCTAAGTAGACGGTCTTTCACTCAGCCACTCAACGATGTCTTGCGGACGAGTTCTTGCTCAAACCAGAGGATTTTTTCTGGAAACCAAAATTGTTCTCCTGTTTAGTGGCTGGGCTCCTAGCGGTCTTCGTCCAAAAAAACCTCAATAATTAGCACAGAAAGCGAGTGGGTAGAGATAAGTATACGCTTGCTTCCAGTTCCCATGCTGACTTATCGCCCTACTGCCTTGTGGATAAGACTTTTGAGTCAAAGGTTCTGGTCAGGATTCCCAAAAGAAAACCTCTTCTGCGATATGTGTAGCTGCGAAGTACCGATAGCCCGAATACCTCCAGCATTCTTTCTGCGGGGAATCCTTCCTATTTCCATTCTTCCGACTTAGGGATCACGCACGTTGCCACCAAGAACTGTGACTCGACGGATTTATCTGATGGCAGCACTGAGGGAAGGAAAGAAAGGTGTTGCTTAAATGTAGGCGTTCACTTCGCTTGATTGCCTTCGATGTTCGCACACTCAGCCAAGTAGGGCAACAAGCTGCACTAGCTAGACATTTCGAAACTTTCAAAGTAGACATATGCCGTATCTCGGAAAAGCGCATACAGGATCCCACTTCCGTGACCCTTCTTCGTAGCTCAAGTGCAGCCTCATTCGTTTCATTCTTCGCATGCCGGCGATCGGACTTCGGCCGTTCTTGGGATCTCTCTGACCATCCGGACTGAGCATGCACTGTCGAACTTGTTCCCAGCCAACGGTCGTTTGTGTGCGGTTCTGTTGAACGATTCTGTATGTGTCAATAGCAGACGATTAAAGCATCGTTGTTTTTCGTCGTATCTGTGTATATACCCTGAGGTGAAAGACAAATTCTATCAGTAGTTATCTCGGTTACGCCGCAGTGTGCATCCAGGAGATGTTGTGCTTGTTGCTGGTGATTTTAACGTCCAACATGGGTACTTAGGGGAGTCGGAGCGGCACATCACGAGCAGATTTTCTGTCCCAGCCGATCGGAACGACAACGGAGGTCGTATCATCCAGGTTTGTTATGACCACGGGCTGTTTTTGCTGAGCCCCAGTTTTCGTCAAAAAAGCGACATTGGCTAATGTGCCACCAAACTTCACCTTCACAACGTTGGACTCACATCAATCGCATTGCCATTTGTCGCCGGGAGCGTGTATCAGCCGAGGATTGTCGGTCATTCCGGTTCAAAACTGTGGACTCTAGAGGTGTATGCGTGAGAATCAAACCCGGATTCCTTCCCGGTTGAAGTTGTATCGAACAGATATTCACCTTGCGACAGATCTTAGAAAATAAACGCGTATTCCGTAGATCCACGGTTTTGATATTCCCTGATCTGAGAGTGGCGTTCGACTCAATAAATCGTGCAATTCCGTGACACTGCTTCTCATTGAAGGGTGTGCCTCAGAAAATCACTTCATTTTCCCGATTTTTGTATTTGGGCAACCGAGGCCGAGTTTGTGTTTACTGCGAGGACTCAACTTAGTTCATCGCAAGAGATGGTCCCCGTTGGAGTTGCTCCTTTCATCTTTTCTCAATTTCGCCATCGGGATGAGTATGAGATAGTCCTGTTCACCTATGAGAATAGTGGCATTCACGTTTGCTCAGACTGGGAAGCGTCTGATTTGGAATATGCGGACGATATTTCGCTACTGAAGGAAGATTCAGACAAATTGTATGTCTCTCTCGATCGTATGAACGATAGTGTAGATATGTTTGGTATGCGTTTTGCACGTTTGAAGTGTAAGATACTGTTGCAGGACTGGGTTGGCTCAGAACCGAACCTTATTCCTTCAGGGCAACAATTGGATAAGGCGGGAAAATTTAGTTACTTGGGTAGTTATGTCTCATCTGGTGATCTTTTGTTGGATGAGGTCTCTGCTTATGCTTAAGGTTCTCATGACATTTGCTAGTTTGAGGCATTTGTGGCGTTGATATGGCATCCGGTGAGCGATAAATTGGTCGAATTTAAACAGCCGAAGTGAAATCGGTGCTGCTGTGCTGTTCAGATACTTGTCCGTACCGTGTAATTGTGGGAAGTCTTTTGGTGTTCAAACCGTTTTCTTTGTTGTGTTAGTAGAATGTGGTCGAAGAATTTTCTGGGTAACGTTGTGATCAAATGTAAGTCACTGGGTCTTGTACATTCACCCCTTAGAAAACACTAAATGGGAATAGCTTATGATGTCTAAGGCTTGTTTTGCTCATATCACTGGAACCCCTGACCCGTACGCCGTTGTCAGAGGAAAGTGATTTTTGGAAGATGTTTGGAAGTGGTCATTCGGTAACGTGGCAAAAAGTATGGACATTTTAACCTGTGGGCTAAATTGTGTAGATGGAGTTAGATTACCGGGTTGGAGTTCACGAAGGTTAAGTATAATGTGTGGTGTGACTCTTTGTCATGTTCAATGGCGTCGTTGCATTCTAAATCTCTCCTCTTGTATACAGCCGTTCAACTTATTTTGCGGTTGATCTTTCGGTGTTTCTCGTTCGATTTTTCACTCTTGGTTAGATAGCACTGTGAAATAGCAACGAGAGCCAAAGCGCGTTGGTTCAAGGTTAATGGTTGTAAATACTGAAGTGAATTCAGAAAATTCAAGAGTAGAACATGCTCATTCGTAGGAGGTTATTAGTGCAATGCTGTTCTTGCGGGTTCACGTATGGGGAGTGTTATCCCACATTGAGAATTTTAAGTCTTTATTTTCAATCATTTGTAGACGAGGTCAGTGCCAACAATGAGTTAGCAGAAACTATCAGCGAGAGGAGGATGGAGCTAAGCTCCTTCTTTATTGAAAGTTCATTTGAACAACAGCAGAATGCGAACTTGACTGCAGTTGGAGACTATTCCACAGTGAACAACGAGGAGCTTATGGAATTTTCTGGAGAATTCGCGCTGCCCGGCCTTGCGGAAGGGTAAGTCCAAAGTGCCTTGATAATTTATTTTTCGGCTTTGCGCATGTTTTCAAAGATTTCAGGTGCTCTTGAGCGACCAGTGAAACATTCACATTCATGTAATGAAATTGGAATAGTCATGTCTGAAACAGCGCTCTTTGCCCCGGTTATCCGGAATTGCGTACACTCAGGTACGGTCAGATATACTCAGGAAGATTAAAATTATCGTACTTTTCCAGTGAAAAGACAGAATCACGAACATGCGCTATCGGTCTCGTAAACATTTGCATCGTCAGTGGTCACAATGTGAGATTATTCCTCTGGTTTGAGGCGCAAAAGAATGAATTGTTTGCTCCAGGCCTAGGCGAGAGAGAAAAGTATCCTTCAAGTTTATTTAGGAAAACTTCAAAATGTTGATCAAAACCAAGGGGAGAACATTCTGTTAAATCTGGACGTTACAGCTTTGCATCCAAAGGATCTCGCTTTATTAGTCCCAAACAGACGGTTATTGGACAATTGGCAACCATTGATACAGTGGCATGGGATTTACTGGAAATTAACTGCGCCTCAACTTTGTCCCTGATTGTGGGCTGTTTTGTATGCCTCTGGAATGACTCATCGTTTGTTATCCGGTACTTTTCCGAGGGTTTTCAAGGCTTGAAAGCATAGCCGCGCAACTGAGACGCAGAACCTGCGTATGAATCCCGTTTATTGCGTACTGGATGTATAACTGCAGCGGAAAAAGCATGACCAGTGGCCTCTGGGTCCACTGGAGGGTCGATAACTATGATTCTAAACCTTGAATTGCCATTTTATCACATATAGTCTCAATGAGTCAGGCTTGTTAACGCGATGGGAAACGACGAATTGCCGCCTACAATCAAAGACTGTTGTGTGAATAACGAAGCTCAAAAAGACTGCAAAAGCACAGCTACCCAACTGTTTTGAAATTTTTCCACCTCAGGTTAGGAAGGAGAGGGCCCCGAATTAAACGACGGAAATTTCATCCGGCTCTATAATTGAGAACAACAGTTAGTTTGGTTCTGCATCGTTATGAATTACCACTGTAGAAATTGGATCGTCCTCCTCTTATTTGCAGCATGTTGGATAACCGCTGGAGAACTCTTTGAAAGGTGACTAAAATTTAATCAAGTTTTTTTCGATTGTTTGATGATTGCTGTCTATCAGCGTTTCAGAAATAATAGATATAACGATGATTATAAATGAAATTAGGATTCTTACCAATGTTTTTACGTTTTCTTTTATTCAACACCATATTCTCTTGATGGCACTTCGTCCATCATCAGACCGATAGTTGAATGATTATTCATTTTAGTTCAACTGTATTTCAAAAGAGTCTTCAACTTAACTAATTGAGTTTGGTCCTCCCTGCCCATATTGGAAGTCACCGAAGTTCCAAATCGGTTACCGATGCGCCTGAAACCATTGGTCCCGTTGAACCTTTCGGCCTAAACCAATCCGCACTAAATGTCTCGACACAAGCACCATCTTGTTACGATGATGAACCTGTCCAACAAGTCGTTTTCAGAGAAGATCGCCTGAGGAGTAGCAGAATAATGAAGTCGGAAACCCGTACGTAAATCCCACATGTTTAAGCGCAAGTATTGTAATATTAAAAAATTACACATCTGTATGATGAACTAGGCGGCAGCTCATGTCATCGTATGCTATTTTAGAACGATTGGGTAGGTGATTCCATCTCAACATCGTCACAGTTAGCTGTTTCGACAGCTTCATGAAGTATTGAAATGCTAACG
>LUCM01003121.1:4086-27013 GCA_008360955.1 Fasciolopsis buskii | reverse complement strand
TAATATTTTTAATATTTCGCGAAAAGATTCATGAAAGCCGCTCTCTATGGCTAGTCCACACATTGATCAAGGGCCACCCAACAAAACTATTATAAATACTATAGAGCTCACTTTGAATCTGATGTCGTTTGTGGCACCATATACAACGCTGCGGCAGTACTCTGTGTAGTCCTCTTCCGCTAGCGCTGGCTAGCTGTTGCCTATTCGCGCGCTTATTGTTCCTGTTTGCTGCTCATCAAAGGAGCAGGGCAGACTTTACCATTCGTTGTGCGACAAACGGCCTAGAGCTTGAGCCCGAACTTTATTGAGTCTTGCAACCTCTGTGTGTGTTTCGTTCCTATAACTACAGCTGGCTCCGGGCTATCGTGCACTGCGAGTATTGGTCTTGTGCTTCAGTGTGTGCATGAAACACCAAACTCATGGCAACTAACCAAATATGGCGAACGGCAGGTTTTTTTCCTAAATCTCAACGCCAATCAGCCGATAATCTCACCATGGGATGCGTCCATAAAAAAATTGATTTCTTAACCCAGCTCAAAATAATGGAGGCTCACTAATCAATGGATTGATATGACCACAACAACTGCCAGCCCGAAATTTCTGCAGATGCCCTCTTCTTTTCAAGACATCTCCTACACGATTCCACAATGTCGGCGTTACGTTTGAATCCTGTTTAAGCGCGTATGAGACGTGTTCACCCGTCGATCTAGCGGACAAAGCGACAAAACACCCAAAATCTGATTTACTCTCTGCGAAATGCTGGTCTGCAAGAACACCGCCTCGGTACATAGACTTCATCGTGCCGGTACATATGAACCATCAACGCACATATCAACTGTTCAGACTTTTAAATGATAAATTTTCGGTGAGCCATCTTCCTTTTCAACACACCTAACAATGCTGAAACTCGTCAAACGGGAGTGGGACGGACCTGTAAATTACGCATCACGATATTAGTTAACCGCAGGCTTGTTGGCGCGTTCAAACAACTGGGTTGCTCCATTGACAGGTGAAGATTCCAGATTCCCCTCGGTCTGATTTTATTGTTGGCTGCAGTTCTCCAAGCCAGTCGACTTTGCGCACCTTCCTTTGGCCAAAATCGAACAGCAACCAGACTAAACTTGGAACAACTCGTTAGTACGTAGTGTGAACATTTATCTTAATCTGAAGCAGACGCGGCCATGATTCAACGATTCATGAAAGTGTCAACAAACAGTGTGAACTCTGTAAAGCTGAAATCCGGCCCACGCCAGTCTCGGAGTCACAATACACATGTCGACATTCCAAACCCCAAGCCCCCCATCGCTTGCAGTACGCGAGCCTGCACTTTCACATATTTCCTTGCCGTTTCACACCCACACAGGTAACGAACAATGTCACTCACTGTTCAAATGGAAGTTTTCTGCCACAACCAACAATTTTCACTACGACCAAGCTCGTTCTAAGCCCAGGCAACAAAGTCACAACGACCGCGAAGCGTTCATATCATTCGACTATGTTGCTGTCCTTCATGTCGATTAAACCCGCCGAACCGAGAAAGTGTCACAACTTCAACATCAACAACCATCCAAGTCTGCCTTTCAATGATTACGCGTCAACATATCATTCAATAATCCAAATTCACGGCATGACTCATTAGGCAATCCGCTTCTATTCCATACCACTCAGTCACGGCTAATAAGGTCTGTCGGGGTGCTTTAGAGTTATCCGGACAGGTCCACGTGTACGCGTCATAATACAACGGACAAATCTGTATCGACGCTGATGCTACGTGGCAAATCTGACATCCACACTGCTTGGCGCTGAACTGCGAGTTATTGAATGTTGGGCCTCAAGCAAAATTGCGCGAAGTGACACCTTCTGCTCCGCATCAGGAAGTTCCGCAGCAACCACGCGCTCGTACTACCAAACAATCCTCCCATAACGGTCAGTTCGGAGGAACTCGTCGTTAACTCACACATCAGACTCTGTTAGCCGGCAAAGGGGAAGAGCAACAGGAAAAAGACTTGCAATAAATTGCCTCACAAACTATCAAACCCACCGAGTAAGTATCTCTACCGGCTTTAAATGTAATGAAGCACAGCTTGCACCATCTGCGATTGCTTCATCACCGAGTTCGCCAAACTCTATCCCAGCTGCACACAGGTGCTGAACCGAAGGTTCATAGTCTACGTCATAGACTACAGGACCCGGTCATCCAGGCTTGGACGGAGGAGTCATTCAAGTCAACACTAGGATCCCGTGTATGAGGTCGCTGTTGCAGACGAACTTGGTCAGACATCTACCATCAAAGGAAACGCTATCAATACGGAGGACCACTGCACGAAAATCCGCTCGAACATACTTTTACACGTCTCAAATTGCCGAGAAAACTAGCGACAATCAAGCACAATAGATATAAACCTACTACCCGACGACGGTTCCGATCGTTGCACGCCGTTCATCGAGTGGCAATTCCAGAAAATCTCAAAGGACCCGGCTTACCAGTATTTTTTTAACAGAAATGGGTGAAATTGTTCATGGTCGGTAACCGGTTACTAGGTTTTTTGGTCCCTTGCAGATTTTAATTTTGCGATATTTAAGTTCCAAAATAAACTTGTCTTTTTCTAGTATTTTCGAAATGACGTTTTTAAAATGCTGTCGCGTGATCCGCAACTAAAACAAATCGTCAATGCGCTAATTCTAGAATGATCATTCTAAAGCCACCGACAAAAACACTATATTAAACGACAGACTCTCACTTTAATTCCGGACTTGTATTTGGGAGCGACTGGCGTTTTTGTGTCCGCTAGTGATAACGAGTCTCTTGCGACCCACGAGTCTTTTGACGGATTCGAAGTCTGCAAATATAACCCAAATCTAACTGCGAATATTGCATCGACCCCTGTTTGATTTATGACTCCTACTACTAGTAATTGTTTCTTAGCTCGTCTGAAGTTTTGACCTACCAAACACTCGATGCAAACACCTATATCATGAGGATACCCTGTGCAAAAAGCTTGCGGTCTGCGGCTATGGTCCATTCAGCTGCAGCGAAAAGCGCATTAAGCTACTAAACATATGTTCGATATCAGACGTAAACGCGATCCACGTATGATCTACAGTTAATATGGACGGAATCGCCCATTCGTATTAGCTAAACTCGATTATGGTCTAATTCAGGACTCCAGGAGTCATGCTGTCGAGTCAGTAAACCGTCATGCGCTGTCGACGCAAACGTGTCGAAAATCGCACTACAGTAAGAAGAACGATGTTTGCACAAAAACTGGTATAAAGGTCTCTTCTGCCGTTTTATCGTTCCTGAGAGTCAATGAGATCTTCCACAACGCCTGTTGGCCAGCCTGCATTAATAGGCCGCACATTTAAAGGGAACCAGTCAGAGGTGACGAGGCTTGGGAAAATGTGAGCAAGCAGGCTGAAAATTACCTTTACACTATCTGACAATAAACCGTTGCGAGTATCCGGTAGTTATTCAATGGAGATACTGTGGTAACAGAAGGGCTATAGTATTGCGTTGAAGACAGAAGAGACAGGTCAATAAAATCAGGAGGGAACCTGTCAGCGCAAGCATAATTTCACTACCACCCCACCTGCACTCGATTGCAATGTGCGGCGACGTCCTTACTTACCTAGTTGCGCGATCGACGACAGTAATCTATAATATTGTAGTGATTAAAAACTCTTAAGAGATTACTGAACGGGTATCTAGGAGTCAGCCGCTAAGAGCAGAAGAGCATTAGGGTCTCATCCAAAGCTATCGGTTTCTGACAAAGAAACCTGACCCACACGTGCCGCCGTTAGTATAGGACTGGGAGCTAATCTCTTGGGTCAATTATTCTTCCATATTTTCGCGAGCGCTAAACTCAGATCAACCCTTACCGTCTGAGCCCAGGAGACTTTTCGTCAGCTTATCCATTGACCTTCCAGGCATATGGACTTCGCTTTAGATCAAACCATACTGTATAAGCGGTGGTGTTTCATGAATCCAACGAAGCCGTCACGTGCTAGTTCTTGTTGCCGACCAAGATCCGTAGCCGACACTTTATTCCATTATTATACAATAATTAAGACAAACTGGAGGACATTGGACGTGAAAGATGCCTGACATGATGATTTATGCAGGAAAGAAATAGCGAACAGCGGCAAGCGCCTTAGGGAGCTATAAAAACAATTCTGAAAGGCTACATTGATAAATATTTGTGAGGCAGTTAAACAAAAACAATACTCGGCTTTTGAGTCTATGATCTTAGAAAATCAGAATAAGTTGCCAGTTCATAGTCGGTATGATCACGGGGCAGCAATCAAGCATGTAGCGGTACGGCGACACCCAGCCATTTTTTTGTATATCCTTTACATACTGGGATCCCTGCAGACCCGGTACGGCACAATGTCGAACCCGCATTTCAAAACCCCAGAGAGCTAACAATCACCCCTTCTTTTTTGGTGTCCGTCAGCAAGTACTCACACATCACGTTTTAACTGATACACATACTCAGTGCGTTTGTTTGGAGATGCTATGCTCACAAAACTGCATTCTGGTCAACAAACCCATGGGCCTGTATGTATGTCTGGTTTGATCGACAGTCAGGGGCACCTATATATATATATATATATATATATATATATATATATATATATATATATATATATATGCATATCGCTATCGCTATCGCAACCATGGCGAAAAATGAAAACAATGCAACGGAAAGGGATGTTTATGTAGGGTTCACCAGACATTTATTCTCTCATACTGCTTTTCCACGTCATCGGCTCTCAGTCGTAATCCACAATTGCTCTGATGGCATTGTGCTATTCGACTTGTGTAGATGTGATAAAGTCGAGTGCAACTTACGGTATTTCACTGTCAAACCAAAGTGAATTCTGTAAACTCGTAACTACAATCAAAACTCACAGAAGCAAAACTGAAATTTAATTTTTGATGCTACGACTGTGAGATTTTGCTCGTTTCAAACGTGCCTGAACATACTGCATACCTACGCATAAATAATAACGTCATGGGGAAATGTCGCATGAGACCAACGTTTGGCTTTGACAATAGTGGCTCACCAGGAAATCCGTTTCAACGAATGCATTCTTCAGGACCAGCACCCGTTCTTTCTTACCTCTTACAAACTTGCTGGTATCAATGCCCCATCGAAATAGGCTATATGAACGAAGGTAGGTAAAATGGAGTTGAACAGCACGCTGACTCAAAATGCAAATAACTGTGTAGAAGAACAACATGAAAAAAATAAATACACGATGCGCTATCTTGCCCGCCCAGAAGGTGATCAGAAAATAAACATAGGCCTAGTTTGGTATACCCAGAATAAATAAAATCAGTGTGTAATGGTAGACTGATAGGGATTACAGCTCACTAGTTAGTTTCAATATTTTGCACCCAACTTGATTTCAGCAGATAGAAACTGAACACTACAAAAACCGCAGATTGTGCAATTTCACTTCAATGTATTGCTTTTGTCCGTTTAACCGACACACCTGGGCATAACGTCCGAATTACCTATTCGATGTTTCCACCAGGGTCAAGCTCCATCACATCGGATGCTAACAGTTTGATAAAGGAGTTCTGTAATCCGTGATCTGTCTTTGGGACTCTTTGGATATGCCCATATTACAGAATTTTCCGGATTCGTAAGTTGAAATGGAACCATTTAAACCAAAGGTTCTAAAGGAAGGCAACACAGACTAAGTAGTCAATTGTTCTGTCAAAGTTGGAAACACTTCAGAGTAAGTAGTTATCAGTAGAAGTCCGCAGGGAAGACACGCCTTGAATTCGATGGATGAACCGAGTGGAACAGCCCCTTACTTGGCATGCTTCTACTGCCCCTTATCTTTCCGTTATTACTAAGAAAGAACTTCACCGTTGTTCATCAAACGAAAAGTTACTGAACTGCTTTTTCTGTACCGCGGATAATCTATTGCATAACAAACTTCACTGAACAGTGGAATTCATCCCTTTTGTTAGGCGTTCAAGAATGCAATAAAAAAACGGAACATGCAGTAGTCAATAGGCATTAGAGAGAGCTCGAAACTTGAGTGAAAAAATTACAAGACAAGAAAGACGCTTACTTTTCTTGTTGTTCTTTCAATTTTTTCTTTTCTTTCATGGTCAAACGTCGCCGTTTTTTCGGATCGAATTCACCTTTGGGATGAAATTTAGCACGTTCTACACGGAGCGTATAGCCAGGAGCATAAACCATACCGTCGAGAATCCTCAAGGCTAGGTCGACCGATTCAACCTAAGCAAGAAGAGACATAAAACTGATTTTTCAATCGTTTTTGATTTTGGCAAAGAATTTGCTGGGCAAAAGCTTACAAGGACCGTGACCAATGCAAATGAGAGGCGGCTACACGCCTTGTCAATACTGTCATACTCTAAATTACCTTTTTCATCTGATGTATTTTCAGTCTCGATGTGGATATGAAATGTAATTTTGCCTTGACAAAGCGAGACAAAAGTGAGCCACTGGCCATCAACCATTGCACATAGCCAAAGCACGATCGGATAACCGACGACCGATAACAAACGGACGACATGCAACGAAACCTACCTTAGGAGACCAAAGCAACAAATCTGTGATCGGCTGCGATAAGGGCAGATCCACGAACCAGTGTTACTGGTTTATAATTGCAAAAAGACAATTTCAGTTAAGAATTGAGAACCGATAAACAAAACCAACAGACCAGGAAAACTACCCGGGAAACCGCTGGAATCAGTCGCTTTCGTGCTAGCTACATCCATGCACCTACTCACGTTGCTTACGAAGTGCTTTAAGTACTAAAGGATTGTTCCAACCAGCTTTGTTTTCTCCTTCGGGTTGTCGGAGCGGAATTTCGACAGGGTATCAGAAATGACCGGAAACCTAGGCAGGGAGTTATTGTTCTGTTTAACCCATACACTACGCGATTTCTTGAGCAACAGTCTGACGGGGAATTCGTCAACGCCCGTACTTTTCTGGACAAAAGACATCATAAGGGGACCATTGCAAGAATAAGGAAAGCAATTAACGTTTGTTCACTTCCAGCAAAGATGAAGAGGAATATTGTCTACTAGATCACTGTCGGGTCAAACTTATGGGAACTAGAACCCGTTAAAAACTGTCCTGCTAGGTTTAGCAAGAGCGCTCAGCTACATCGAAATTACCTCTGCGATGGTCGCAGCATTTCAAACTGAAAGTTCTGGACCCAAAACTTTTCAACCACGGTGAATTTCCCCAATCAGCATCCCATTGGTGGCCGTGCTTTCCTTCCTTCATGAAAAATAATTTAATTATTAAAGGAAGTAAAAGGTACAACCAAAAGGTCTTGGCAGATGAAAGCGGATACATTACATAGGATAGAGTGGAGCAATAACCGAAACCCATTGGTCCCAATTTTCCTAGTTCCGTCCATGATTTGTCAGTTGCCTTTACTTGTTTCCATTTTTATGACATACTTCACGCCTGGATGCAGTGAAATAGACGCCCCATAGCCTCTAGGGTTCACTACATAGGGGGGAAGGTCGAGGGGAACCGACAACTATGAATCTGAAATTTCGAGTGACGTGGAACATATAAGATCCCAGTCGGTCAGATATGGGAACGGGCCCGGCGACAGCGAGTTTCCATCTACCAGCGAAGCTGGCTAAATCCTTCCTTGTGGTCAAAAATGTTTGGCCGGTCCTATTAGCTCCTGAAACGCCCTGTGGACAATCGACTAGTTCCAGTGAGTACCCGAATAGGGAATTTCCGTCGGCTGAGGAACAGACTGCAATATCCCTGTGTGGTATGCCCTTTACGGCTATCCCACTGTCTAACATGACTGCTCAGTGGACCGTAGGTTGCCCAAGTTACCCTGTCCTCTATTTAGAATAGGATGTGTGGTCTGGCTTCCGGTGTAGGAGGGCGATTGGGGTTGGCCAAAATTCGAATAAATTGGCTACGAGCGTCATTTCAACCTTATTAAAAATCAACAAGGGTGCATATACACCGCGCCCGAACTGGGACACGAAGCCGGGACGAACGACTTCGAGTCGAACGCCTAAACTATTACGCTACCGGACAGGTTCTCAACGGTTTGTTGAACTTCACCACACGATGGTGCACCTCTATCCGTCACTGATTTGCACGGGTCATTAGTGCACAGCGATCGACCCTTGTGATAAATGAATTTTCTGTTTAGGTAGCCTAAGTACGATGAACGCTTTGGCAATGATCCACGTACCAAGTTACCAGGATCTACGCGCCGATCAAGTCACGTGATTCCGTCGCTTGGGTGTCCCGGTTACCACAGGATCAGAATCCAAATATCTAGACTGAAGGTGAGATCGGACACGTGAAAACCAATCTATTCTCTATATATACATTTGACTAATGAAGAAATAAAAGTGGAGATGAACGAACTTATTCGTATAAAAATTCTTCCAAACTTAGTTGCATCTGATTGAAGACAAAAAGCTTATCGGAGCAGGAAAAACTACCATTTAAGAGTTTTATTCACGTGAGAAACATCACTCGTCAAATGAAACTTCACCGCATCTTGACCATGCGTTCAGTCGTCTAATTCTCATATCGGTAAGACCAGCTGAAAATTGTTGTATCCAAATTAAAAGCCATTGGATTCTGAGCGATAGGACTTACTTTGACATAACAACACCGGCCATCTCCCTTGGGTTTCCCCGATTCATCAATGTACAATTTACAACGTGGTTTGTCCGTGAACGGCTCATTCATAATCACTCCGTATTTGGCCATCAAATCGTGAAATTCTTTTTCTGTCACCGTTGGTGGTAAGCCGGCCACGTAGACGTGCGTGTTCTTGCTTTCATCTATCTATCAACAAATTCATAGTGCATCACAGAGAGGCGGCACAGGTTGGAGTTTGTGGTGCAGTTGGCAAAAAAGTTAAGGTTCGCAGTGTAGTCAATATTTCGCGCTAGCTGTGATTTGTGTAAAATCAACAGAAAACTAGAAAAACGAACGAGTGGATGTGACCGGTTGAATGACCGTATCACTACCGCCACGTAGTAGTACGGTAAATTATCAACCCCTCATATTATTTTATGCGATCAAGAAGACCTGTTCTGACAACATTGAGGTCAACTGGAAAATGGGATTCGAATACCGTCGCTACAAAATGCTCGAACGCTGGAAAGCAAAATAATACGAAAAGCCTCGTTTTCAGAAAACTAGAGCCGGATGAACAACTAATGTTTTCGGAAGTACTGGTGTGTGAGGACGTTATTCTCGTCCTGCCAAAGTCTGAGTCCAATCGGGATGCTTCACAGGTTAGACGGTTTTGTCGACCCAACTGGGCATCGTAGGAATGGAAGATAACGATTTCAAGGTAAGTTGGATTAATAGTGTCGGTGCATATTTAGATTTCCACCACCACTAACCCTTCACTAAGGCGCTTTGACTTTGATCGTCAAACCTCTTACCTTCCATTCATAAAAGAAGAACGACCGTAAAGTAATAAATCAGAATTGCACAGAAAAGGAGACATTCCGGATATAAGAAAGAGACTAACTGTCTCAAACGGTCGCGAGGTGGGACCTCATGGATCCCTAATCCATAATCTAATCAAATTTAATCGAGAGAGTCAATTGGTTAAGTTTCTTGCAGGTTGTGCCATGACATGGATTGACCACCTCAATTCGTCTCCCAACCACCAACCGCCTTGGATGGCAACCTATATCGAAGGATTAGATCAATAGTACGAAGACAATAAATGGATGTCTTCCATCTGTAACGGCCACGTTTCTGACCCGCACAGCAGCGCCGATCTTGAAACTGTAATGGACATTCGACTTTTGGTGGATGACGGAATTTCGCACTGAGGCCACAGATGCCTCAAACAGGTAAATAACGATCATATCTTTTATGGGAGCGGCAAAATTTCATCCGACTTACGATCACCTGATGAAGTGTAACTGCTCAAGTAGCAAAGCTTGCTATTTCCCCAAACTCTTCACTTACGAAAACAGGGATCGACTTGGGGCCAACCCAGCTTTCCAACAGCATTTCACACTACTGCGGTATAAAACGAACCTCAAACATGACTAAAATGTTGCTAAGGTGGTCAACAAACACTTGAGGCGTACCTAGGCTTAGGCTCAGAGACACAACACCATCCGCACATCCTAAGTCAGATAATTCAGTCTTCAAGGACATCGATACGACTATTCTCCTATGAGGGTAATCATTTTTGTAAAAAAATTTTGGTTACGAATTTAAAAGAAAGGGTGGACCGGTTTCCGTACAGAATTCGGGTGAAATGTCGTCACCTTGAACCCGAATTCAGCTTTTCGTGTACAACAATTCGAAAACAAATTAGTTCCTCGGATAGAGCGTTCCGTAATATAGCTTTGTTTTTATTGCTATTTTTCATTTTATCATATGTATATATATATATATATAAGTTCATATTATTTTATTTTGTTTTGCATGCCATCGGAATCACGGCGAAGAACAAAAACAATCAGCAAGAAAGAACAAAGGTAAAACGTGTGGAGTCCACCACACGTGCTAGTTCTTCTAGTTTTCCTCTTCAAGATATTCAGGATCCAACAAAATCTGAGATTCCTCTGTGGGCTTGATGTTACCCAGTTGCCCAAACCGAAATGGATGGTTGACTTGGGGGATTCTGGCACGATCCTTTGACCAAAAGCTGTAACCCCCCAGACAGCAGAACGACCTGGGGGTCACGTAAACCAACGGGGACTGACGACGGACTGCTCGGCTCGTACGCCTTCTGCACTCGGAAGTTGAAACAAAGCACAATGTTGAGCACACACCTGACAACTTGCATGCCCAGACGAAAGCAGGTTGGAGAGTACAAAGTTGGGAAGCATCATCAGCGTTCAGCGTTAAACAGTAAGGAAAGCCCCACTGACCGTTACCTCTTCCCCAGAGTAACACGTTTACGTAAAAAGTGTGAATATTCAAGGGGAACAGGGAGTGGACCCACACAGGCGGGAAAAGATAAGACTCTGTTGTTGCCAACACACGAAACAGTCTAACTGAACAACCACACTCTTTCAATCATTCTGATTCGATAGAAAATGACAACACGATCGCCGCTGTTCAAGTTTCACTGCCATATCCTTCAGTGTCTTCAGCCAGCTAGTCGACGAGTCTCTCGGACCCCAACCACGAAAACGTGAGACACCTACCTTACCTAAGTTCGCTGTACATTTTCTCATCCCGCGTTACCACGTCATCTGTTGACCGCCAGGTGGCTTCTACCATTCCTTAGGAGGAACACAAAATAGGGCACGATAGGGCAGACGAGTGTTCGGCATACGCAACACGTCACCCAACCAGCGTAGTCTACTAAGTTTCATAAACTGAAACAAGGTACTCTCAGAAGTGGCACCCAATACCAGATTCCTAACCTTAATATTACTCACCCGGTCACTCCATCCAATCCTAGCCATACTACGTAAACATCGGTTGTCGAAAACCTCCAACCGACGAACATCTGTCACACGCATACTCCACGTCTCGCAACCGTACAACAGAACTGAACGCACTGCAGCACAGTACACACGACCTTTCAACTTCAGTGAAATATCAGGCCGACGCCACAAGTGCTTCAGTCCAGCGCAAGCTGTCCGAGCCTTGGATATACACGTATTTACCTCCACTCTCGAGCTACCATCCTTCGACATGCAGCTACCAAGGTAGGTGAGACGGTCAGCAATCATTAGTTTCTCTCCGCTCAGCATCAAGTTCGGCACTACTGTCGTCCAGTCTTGCAGCAGCACTTTGCATTTTCAAGGTGCAAAGCATATGCTCGGACTCAGTGGGAACACCGAGTGAGCAATAACAAAGTGCGTCTCGACAGTCCATCTAGTGCCCATTGTGCATGGTCCGGATACTCGAAAAGGCACACGACGTCGTCTGCGTAGTCTAGGTCACGGCTTCCCTCCACGTCCCAGTTCGACTCCTACATCCCGGAGACCTCCTAAAGCATTTTCCATCACCTCCTCCATGACGAAGTTGAACAGGAATGGATAGATGGAACACCCTTGTTGAACGCCACTAGTCGTTTCGAATGAACTTGACAGTTCACCGTATACCCTAACGCGACCATAGGTATGCGAGTACAATGCTCGCAACAGGTTCACAAACTTCGTTGGCATACCCTTCCGGTGGAGAGCATTGAGTAGTGCTGGTTGATCCACGGAGTTGAAAGCACCTTTCAAGTCGAGGAAGACTACGATCGTAGGGCGGCGGTGCATGTGTCGCGTTTTGAAGAGTGAATAGTTGGTCATGCAACCACGACTCGGACGAAATCCGACTTGCTGTTCGCGGATGTTACTCTCGCGAATCGGTGCAAAACGGTGCAGCACTGTCGAACCTAACACCTTATTAACTATCGGAATTAAACTAATCCCACGATGATTACTACAGTCACTGTGTTTGCCCTTCGTAAAGATGGGCACAATCAGTGACCGCCCCACGATAGCGGGATAAGTTCCTTGATCCAAATATCACGAAGCTAAACTGATCCTTGAAGTGTTCAGCCTAACGGTCCAGCCTTTGTTGTTTGCCATGAATAAACTCTCCATTCCTTTCGCACAAGACTTCACTAACCGAAGTTTGCCGCCTACCACTGTCGCGTATAAGCCTAAACAGTCTTTGACTGTTACCTGAAGCGGCCGCTTCCTCCATCTCTTCGGCTACCTTAACCCATCAGTTTTCGCGGTCTTTCCTAAGGCTTGTCGTCAACTGACGTTGCAAATGTCGACGCACCTTATTCACCTCTTAACAGTTGAGGAGCTAGCGTTTTTGCTCCATTAGACCCAGCGACCGTTGCGTGATCAAGTGCCTTTATTGAACGCTGAATCTAGGATCACAGGCGAAATCTGCTGCCGAATGCATAGCCTGCGTAATTTGATCCCACTGCTCGTCTACATTGCTACTCGTCGGAGTTCTTAGTTCGTCGGATAGTTTACGTTCGTAGTTGTTGCGAACAGCCGAATCAGACAAACATTCGACGGCCAATTGAGTTTGTGGCCTGCGTCGATGGCCATTCAACTGTGGCAAAAATCGCATTAAAACTAATGGATGGTCCGATTCGGCGTACGCAGTCCAGTATGATCTACAGTTCTGGACAGAACCGCGCCAACGGTAGCTAAGTGCGATATGATCAATCTGATTCAGATCATCTGTCGAGTCACAACGCCATGTCGCAGTGCGACGCGAACTGTGTCGGAAATTCGTACTAGATAGGAATAAATGATTATCTGCACAGAATTGGAGAAGTATTTCCCCGTTGTCTGTTCACTGAGCAGGCAGGGCGAATCGTCCACCTAAACAGGACTCTGATGCCCTTGTGCATTAAAATCACCTGCCACCACTACAATGTCAGAGCGTTTGCTCTTCCGAACAAGAGTGACCAGGTCATCGTAAAACTCGTCATTCTCTAAGTCAGTGTTGCAGTCTGTTGGAGCGTATACCGAGATAACAAATAAACTGCACTTAACACTGCTATCCTTTCGGACACCCACTGATCCCTGCAGTCTCACGGCGCACAAGCGACTGTTGACTGGGATCCAGTCTGGAAGGGCTACTTCAGCCTTCTCACTCAAGACTATTCCTACACTGCGTTGACCCATAGCTTGATCTGCCTCGTCTCCCGATTTGTGATGGAAATATCTTGACGAGACGTTTGGCGCAGTTAGTTGAATTACTCTACTCGAATCCTGAACTCGTGTTTCACTCACGCAGCAGACATCAATCGAAAGTGAGTCCACTGTCAGAGCCAACGACGCCTGTTGGCCAGCCTGCATTAAAGTGCGCACATTTAAGGAACCGAGATTCAGAGGCTGACGAGGCTTGGGAAAATGTGAGCTAACAGGCTGAAAATCACCTATTACACTACTTGACAATAAACCGTTGCGAGTATCGGGAGTGTTATCAATGGAGATACTGTGGGTAAGCAGAACAGGCTAATAGATTGGGTTGAAGACAGAAGAGACAGGTTGAATAAAAGAGAGGGAACTCTGAGCAGCAGCATAATTATCACTACCCACCCCACCTGCACTCGATGCAATGGGCGGCGAGGTCCTGATTACCTTGCGCGACGACCGATGCAGTATTTAATCATTTGTAGGCGTGTAACTCATGAGGAATAATGGACGGGTACTGCTAGGGAGTCCAGCCGCTAAGCAGAAGAGCGATTAGGGTTCTCAATCAAAGCCTTCGGTTCTGACAAGAACCTGACCACACGGCAGCGTGGTATAGCTGACTGGGAGCTGATCTACTTGGGTCAATTATTCTTCCACTAGTTTTTCCGACTGAGCTGCTAACTCAGATCAACCCCTTACTGGGAGGACCAGGAGACTACTTCGTCAGGCCTCTATCCATTGACCTTCCAGGCATGATTGGATCTTCGGCTTGAGATAAGCCATCCTGTACAGCTCGTTAGATCATGGAGGCAGGCAAGCCGTCACACCACGTCAAGGTGTAGCCTCCTTGTGACGTTGCTATGCTAATAATGTGTTTTTGACACCAACAAGGAAACCATGCGTCCTACACAGTTGGTTATAGATGATAAAAGCCGATGTCAGGTCCGATTGGAGTTTTCGATGTGGTTGTCATCTCAGCACAATCCTCAGGATCCGAGATAATAGTGGATGCAGATTTAAGACGTCCTGCTCCTAGCGGCTACTGTCAAGCAGGACGCCATGCCATACAAACCTCGAAAACGGTGGATATCCTTGACCTCAGGGGCCTGTTAGATGCTCGCAGATCCGCTCACCCGGTTGCCACAGTCAATGAAACACAAACACAAAATTGGGCGCATTAAATCTCAGCATAAAAAACCATTCAGCTTCAGTGATATTTATATTACCCAATTATCAATCGCAGCACCACACTCTCCACGTTATTAAAAGACATTAAATTTGGGTCCGAATTTGCTTTAATTTGGACAATCTGGAAGAATCCAGTGTACCTAAACCCCATCATCTCGTAACAGTTGCAACTCTTCAGCCCAGAAGTGCATACAGGTTTGGATAAAATCAACACAACAGCTCAAATGCATAACCAGATCAATCACAGATCGGTACGGATAGAGATGCACGCACGGTGCTGGTCAAGTGGATTAAGCATCTGCCATCAAAAATAAAGCCAAGGGTTCGAATCTCAGACTCGCCTGTCACTTTGGTGGTAGGCGGAAACTCCCTATCGCCTGACTCGTCATCACATCTCACCAAATCAGGCCTTACCTGGTTTCATGTCATTCCAAGTTTCAGGATCAATACTATCGATTCCCCCTCCTGTGTATTGGATCCTAGTGGTTTTGGGACATGTTCGCTCCACTACATTCATGCGCACTGCAAGCCCTAAAAAATAGGCGGACACACAAACACCCATATGCACAAGGGTTTGACCGCTATTAACTTGTGGCAAAACGAATTGACATAACCTAGGCGAACCAGCTTTCTTAGCATAGATAGACCAATGAAACGCTTGACAGGGGCAAGTAGCTTCAACTTCGCAAAAACGTCTTCTCTTACCAATGGAGTTTAGAAGGACCAAGTGAAACCCTCACTTTGTCACCGCTCGCTCCTTCCACCTCTTTGGGATTAGGAGTTTCACTTTGAATACAATAGTATCAGCTGTTACTTAGCCCGGTTTTCATTAGGTTAATAGAACGCCTCAAGAAAGGTGCCAAGGAAAACTTACCTCATACCAAGCAGGAGGTGGAGCTATTTGTTTGCGTTTTGTTGTCAGAGACTTTCCTGTTTCCTTAACAATAGAAGTGTCATCAACTTGGGAGACAGTGCTAGTGATCTGTTCGCCACGCTCTGTAGAGTGTTGATCAGTTTCCTCCAATGGACCATCGTTCGCTGAAATCTGTGACTCCAAAGGTTCTGAAACCAGAGAAACTCCGGCTTGAAGTTCGGCCTCGGCACGAGCCAAAGCCTCGTCCGGATCCTCACCACCAGCGTTTAACAAACTAAACATACGTTCTGACGGTTTCAAGTCATAACGTGGTTTGGTGGCTCTCTGTGTTGACTTCGGAACTGGCCAATCGGTTGTATCCGACTGGGTGAGCATTGTTGTTTGGTGCTGCTTACAATAGGCCTCGTACCATTCTCGATAGGCTGGTGAATTGTAGTAGACAAGGAGTGATTCTTGAGCTGCTTTGGTCAGCTGTTGCACTTCTTCAGCATTGTCACCTTTTTCTTCGCGAAGCCTCGCCAGTTTCGCATTGAAATCTGTCCAGTCAATGTGACCAGTTTCGTTAGTATGGCCTGTTTTGATAGATGAGGTCTGCGCAACATCTAGGCCATAACTCATCTGATAGTGCGCAATAAAGTCATCATCGATCTGCAACGAATAATGTATGTCTACCTTGAGGACAATGAACAATTTTACTTTGCGGCAAAACAGAATTATATATATATATATATATATATATATATATATATATATATAATTAAGTTTTCCGTTTACAATAAAATACCGAGCACAGTTCCGGGATAGCTGAGAAAAATAAAAGTATGATGTCGCTATAAAAACAGTCATATCGGCACGTTTATCATCTCGGTAAGTGATACAACTAAACAGTTAAAATTTAACCTTACCAGTGTGCCCTCATATTCTCACAGGCTTCCGGTGAACTTTTTGGTTTGCAGGTTAAGGGTTATCGATCGCCCAGATAGCCTTTCGTTGAACATGGTGATGAAAAGCATAGCTAGACAAAACCCACTGCACATGTAACTCCCACATTCAGGGTCGGAGTGGATTTGGGCGTCGTATGGTATAAGGTGAGTTGTGGTGAAAAACGTTTGCCACAAAATAGAAATACTAACCTTGTCTACAACACGATATGGAAGTTAGGATAATGAAAGAAGACTGGCGTATTGAAGATCTTACAAAGAAGAGAGAAAAAGTCTTTGGAAAGCCATTCAGTTGAATCAAGACATAGATAGAGGCAGCATGGATAAGGTTTCAAACAAACTGAAAGAAGGACGAATCCGAAAACATCAAATGCAACAAATCTGCTAGGGCTCCGGAGGAGAGTCCAATGACACACTGAAGACAAAAAAAGATCACAACGAAGAGCGCCGTATGAAAAGGGGCAATAGAGGGAAGCTTTATCCTTAAAGAAATAGACCGGATTGAAGGTAGCGGGCAGATCGCTGGCAGGTAAAAGGAAAAGAGCGAGCGCAATTATCAAACCTTGGGATAGACCAGGATTTACGAGAAATTATTGTAACAGAGCCCCGCCAACTCGAAAGAAGATGGTTCGCTTGATGCATAAACTTGATATCCATGACACGAGAGTCTGCGACAATCCGAACGTCAGAATTTTCGCCAGAAGATCTTTGTGCCAACTCCATCGAATGATTTAGGTGACGAAAGATACCAGCTATTTTCCATTTGGTTGTCGAGCGCGGCCGACCAGGTGTGTGACAAACAACAGATCATCGGTAGCACGACAAAGTGAAAAATCGTAGCGATGGTAACTCAGCATTCCTGAGCTTGGCAAAGGTGCATAGAAGGTTGGAGATTACGGCAAAAAAGGTCTTCAAAATAACGGACACAAAGGAAACCACAGGAGAGGTATTCAAGTCAGAAAGATCACCAAGATTAGGTATAT
The DNA here is from genome assembly GCA_008360955.1 of Fasciolopsis buskii. Lineage (NCBI taxonomy): Eukaryota > Metazoa > Platyhelminthes > Trematoda > Plagiorchiida > Fasciolidae > Fasciolopsis > Fasciolopsis buskii. Next base: position 9,391 of record LUCM01003121.1, on the reverse strand, counting down.
GAAAGTTGACTGTACGTTTACAAGTGTCCAGAAAAGTAAGGAAGTGAAGTGAAATACGGAAAAGAGCGTAAAAGAAGGATCCACGCTAAAGCACATACTAAAGACGATGAATCGTGTACCACTCGGTGCGAACAGTTCACAACCCACAGCTTGTTTGGTCTTCCTAATACTAATACGGGATAGAAAAAGTAGGAGGGTGAGTAAAGAAGTGTTGGAAGAGTAGGTTAACTGGGTAAAGTGGAATCAGAGGAAAAACAAAAAAATCAGCTTTTTGTGTGTTGCACAAAGAAGATAAGCAGAGCAGACAGATATTCCGGGAGTCTATATTGACAGAAATATTTGGCTGTTGGCAAAAGATGAGACCAGTCGTTCGGCTTTGCAGTAGACAGAGGTTTCTTCGGCCTTCTGTGTGGTTGATGAGCAGTTTTTCTTAACTGGCACGAAGCAGGGTTGGGAAATTAGGATGAGTGAACGGCGCCGGCGCCGAAATACCGAAAACTTTTGGCTTACATCACGAATGCATGCACGGTTGGGTCACTCGAAGGATTCAGACTTCCCGAGTTTGGAAAACCATGGGGTGAAATGCCTCATACACTGAAGAACAATATCGAAAAAGTCAGGAACTGGTAAACAGAGATCCGAAATAAATAATCAATCGTACCAAGTATGGGAAGCTAATAATTTACGAAAACGGTCTCAGTTGGATGAATTGTAGTGCGAAAATAATTTTAAAGATGGACTTAGGATTGAGGTGAGTAAGGCTGATGGGACAAGAAACGACGCAGTAGTCCCATGAGCCAAATGGAGGGAGGCTGGAAATTTATGAGAATGAAAACTGGGAAGGAGTGCAAATAGACATGGTCACCAGCTCGATCAAAGATACGTGTGGGGAGGTCGATACGTTTGTGTGTTCGGCTTCGCACTCCACAGCCACAGTGTCAGATAAACGAATCCACCAATTGCGACTGTTAACACTAAGATCTTAGACGATGATATGACGGTTGGAGTTCGTCACAAGCAATTGCTCAATGTTGGAAGATAAGAAACGAAGATAGACAAGTTGCCGGTGTTGAGCCAGCAGTGAGAATATAATAGTAGTGATTAGGGGAAGATAAGCGGGGCTACAGTCACATGAAATACTCAATTGGAAAAGTCATTATTTTGTAGTCTGAAGGAGGCGGGCGAGTGACAGGAAAAAAGCAGATATGCAAGTTTTGGATGAAAATAATGAAAAGCACAGTGAAATAATTCAAGGTTGGCATTATCTGATATGAGAGGAATTCAAATTTCGATCAAAAACAGAGAATAAGAAAAGTGGAGAAATCGCTGCACAGAATGTTACAGTTTATCTCGCGGATTTCAGTGGGATGATGTATTCCTGATGGTTCTGCAAGTGAGTAGACCTAGCAGGAAAGCGAAAGCATGTAAGACTGTGCACACTCATAGTTCAATTCATCAACTGTGATCCTGAGACTTAAAGCGGCGAACCATATAAGACCCAATAAATCGGGCATGGCAGTGAGCCAGACAAAAATCTACCGTACAAAGAGCGAAAATCAGAACTCTTTGTGGCGGTCAGGTTAGTTGAGAAGTATAGGTGTGTGTCAAAGGCACCCATGAAGCGAGATCACATTAAGGACCTTAAACATTTGTACCGTTTAACTGGGATCCGACCTGCTTAGCAGCTGCCACAGGTCACTCAATTCAGTTGAGTTCGGTTTTTATAACCAATAAGACTGTACTGGTCACCTACCATGCCCTACACCATCTATTCCCACTGTACTGTGGAATTCGAGCGAAAAAGTTTATTCCTTTTTGTTCAGTGACTGCGCGCTATCAAAAGTTGCGTTTAGAATGAATAATGTGTGGACCAGAGAACAGCAACGAATAATTGGGCGGTTAGATCAGCGGATCATATTGAGTTTCAGTTTATAGGTTATTCTGACCTCGGTTGCCACCAGCTCGATGAGACCTTTGAGTTCAGTCCATGATGGTCGAAAGTATATTCAGAATCATACCTCTGAAACTAATAAAAGTGATACAGTGGTAGGAACAATATAGCACAAATGAGGTTTAGTGTATATATCGAGAAAGATGTTCGGGGCCAGCTGGCAGTTCTAGATGGTATCGTCATTACTCAAGCTTAATTTGAAGCTCTGAATATATTCATTTTGCTGCTAAACAGAAGTAATAAAGCGCTTTCTTGTAGTGACAACGGTTCCTTCATTGTGCGCGAATTTCAGGAGCATACAAAGACGTTATTCGAAGATGACTGAACGGTTGACTAGCAAATGGCAACTTGTTTTTCACAAAAGGGCCTCTAAATGCCTCAGCATGATCGAGGGTGGGTGCCTCAAGCTCCGAGTCGGCTACTCGTCCTGAACACCTCTCGAAACCCTAACAATGACCTGCATCTTAAATATTTCATGTTAAGAAAGTCCTACACGCTGCCCGCTCCTGACGATGTATCCATAAAAGTGCGGGGATTGATGAGAACGCCCGGCACCTTCCACCAAGTTGACTGGTCTTTAGTATCCACTCGAGGAGATGGATAAACCATGATTCCAAACCAACTATGGGCGGCGTACGAAATATGCATCTGTGCTCATCGGCATCCGTGAAAAACGGGTTTACTGGGCATCCTTAGATAGTCTTAGTGCTTTGTGGGTTGCATCGTTTGGTCAAAGGATCGGGTTAGAGTCCCCTAAGTCAACCCTCCACTTCGGTTTGGGAAACCGGGTAACATCAAGACCACGGCGAAATCACGGGTTCCAGATGGATAACCGGTGACGTGGGGCTGGAGAATAAAGGAACTAGCATGTGCAGTGAATTCGCAATTATCACTTTTCTTTCCTCTTTATCGCCCACTGTTTTCGACCCTCGCCACGATTCCCATGGCGCATGATCCGTACACAGATATGTCCAGAATGTAAGTGTTTCACAGAAGAACTTCACTTGCATGCAATGTTTTGACGGTTCTGTAGGACGGGTGTCTTGGCCAACAGTTTACGTATCCATCGAACGTCAACCGGGAGTCGAATTCTGGATCAGAGGCTAGTAATCGAACAGTAAACAGAGCTTCAGAGCAGTTCACAACGATTTGGTTGACAATGCTGCACGAAATTATTCATTGTGGTATTAATACTCAACCCAATATAAAGAAAATATCGAAGGGTACGGTGGCTTTATGTGTTGGGAACCATCAACGGTGCATGCTCCCCGCTGTGGTACGTGAATCCGGGTCAAAAGATTGTAAGTGGAACCTCTTAGCCATTAAGCCAGCAGGGTGGGCTTTCAAAGGTAGATTGGACTTAATCACACAGAGTACCTATCGGCTGTTGTTCGCGTTTATCCACGCGATCGAACAGGTAGTTCATATGGCTTCTTTCAATTTGTACATGTGTCACATGAAAACAATGAGCCTCATTGTCATGGAAACCAGGAATTACTTCTACTGACACAGGAAAAGTAACATGCAAAGCCCTAATTCAATTATCCTAACTCGGCTATCTGATACGACTCGCAAATTTAGGATTTGATCTTCCAAGGCAGAACAATCAAGTACACAGTGTTATTAGAAGACTGGTGGAAATCAGAGCTATTGATTCAAGGCTTTTTCTAAGAATGTAAACCAAACTGCAAGTAATTCCCCTCTGAAGCATAAATTGCTCCTGGTGCGGCGCTTTGATCAAACGCCAGAATCTATCTGAACGATAACAAAATAGATGTTACTGAAAAAATTTCGTTGGTACTGTTTTAGAGTTTGGAGTTTTAGCCACCAAGACGAGGAACAAAACTGGCTTGAATAGTATTGACTCGTGAAGATCGGACTGACCTTTGGGAACCAGGCTTTCCGCTGCTCGTCCCACTCCATAACAGTACCGTCAGGATCCACGCGAGTTTTTGCAGAGGTTGTAGTAGTGACTGAAGCATTCTGTAATCGTATCTGTTCTTCGAATTCTTCCAAATCATCTGCGAAAGACATCAGTGGATCCCGTTCGCGCCCCAATAAACAGAGATTAATTCAGCTGAAATTCAGAACAAAGGTAATAAACGTTCATCAAGCGATTACTCCATAAATAGCAAAATCAACAGACGACTCGCAAATGGTCCAGATTGTCCGAAATAACAGCAAGATCTGCAGGATACCCGAAGACGAGACACAGCTTTATACACTATTTATAAATTAAACACGGAGACTGAAACAGCGTCAAGTCACTTACGAAAATCAAATGTGGTGACAAGTGCCAGTATTAGTCCATAGGTACAGATACTGTCTGTATCGTCTTAGGGTCGTCCGTAAGAGAACGGCCACCAAACTATTTGCTAATCATATATAAGTAGAGTCATGCCCATCAAGTAAGCCGTTGTGGACAAGGAGGGGCAGCAGTAGAAGACGTCGTGGAGTCATGCTTCACAAGCTCCCTTAAACGATTCCATAAGGGTCCTTTGTGACGAATGCTGTTATTAAAAAGGTTCGTAGTACTTGTCTAGCTTGGCGACCTCAACAGAGATGGAGGTGCGGAATCCCTTGGCAACCGGCGATGCTAAGAACCCGGGGTGTTGGTATGAAGCGATCAAGATGCGGGAAACCAAATATGCTGATTTCAGTTTCCTTTTGCACAACCACCGGCTTTCTGTTCACATGCTTCGTTTTTTCAGTTATGTTGCGAAACCAGAAAAAAAACCGAAAAGCCACAAGACAGAAGGACTAAAACGAGGCGAAAATTCTGTAAACGTACGAAAGCTGATGATTGTTGCATTCAGCGATATCGACAACAGCTTACAGTTACGGTGATGACGTCATGGACCACAACCCGGTAATCCAACTCAATCTACTCTAGATAGTCCACTGTCTAGAGATTTTTATGCTCCTCCGCAAGGTCACAGACGTTATGTTGCCGAGTTTGATTGGTCTATGCACACACTGAAGCACAAGACACAAGTAATCGCGCAATATTTACAATTAACGTCAATTTTGAAATGTTAAGAAAAGGATAGATTCTTTTGGAAAATTAGTAGCAGAAATGAAATGTGCGGCCCCAAAATTCTTGGAATGGTCGTCGACCATAACACCTCCCCCTTTTGTTTAAAAAAAATGTTACCGGTACGCAGCGTCCTTTAGATTTACCTGGAATTGCCTCGTTTGTCGCCGTGGACGGTCAGATCATCGACGGGGGAGTAGGCTTGTATCCATTGAGTTCGTTGTCGCCAACGTTTTCGGCAATTTGAACGTGTCTAAAAGTATTTCCTGAGGGACTTTCCTGTCTGTGTCTACCGGGGAGTCCGCGTAGCGCTTCCTTGT
>LUCM01003119.1:171281-185603 GCA_008360955.1 Fasciolopsis buskii | reverse complement strand
GTACAAAGACTGAATAGCTTACGTGTTATAGTGTGAATTAATAACTCCCTTTAAGTGAGAATGGGTGATTAATGCCCTAGAAAAAAATCAGTTATTGTGGGAACTGTCCAAAGCTGACGCACTTGAGTTTTCAAGTAGACTGGTTATTACGATCGATTTTAATCAGCAATTATACGAAGCTTTTTGTCTTCTATTTCCTTTAGTAATGAAATAACAATGGACATCATTTTTCAGGAAGGGGGGTTTCGACCTGCATGGGGCTGTGAAGTGGGGAGTTTGACCGGCGGTGGGAGGATTCGAATCGCCGACCTTTCACGTCCAAGCGCCACAACCTTATCCGTTTGGAAACCTGGGTGGGGTTTCCAAGTACTTCGATCCCATCTGTTTTCTCGTGGGTTCAATTCTGACTACGACACGGAATGTAGTTTCGTTCCAACATTTGGCCTAAGCCACCACGGGCCGTGCCTTTGATCAATTTGATAAAGAATACGTGGGAAAATGAGAGTAGGCCTATATTTTTGCTGTACACAGTTTAGTTGCTACGGCTCACGGTGAACGAACTGTGGAAAATCAGTTGGATACGATTAGTGCTCGTCACAGTGATGCATGTGGGAAATCTCAGTTGTGAATGTGTTTGTCGGTGTAGCGCTCCATTGAGAGCTACATTTCAGTTTTAAAAAGCCAACGCATGACCTTTCGCTCCAAAATGACTTGTTTCCAATGATAACCCATCTTGGATTCATCCACTGGTCCCCAGTCCAGGCGAGTGGAAAGACCAAACTTGACCAACATGAAGTCTACCGGACTAAACCGTTTGTGGTCCTTGTTTATTTGATTGGTATTACAATCTTTCGTCTTCATTAGCTAAGTAAAAATATTCAAACAGTGCATCCCTTTGAACGATTATCACCGAACGTGACTGAAACTGGCCGCAAGAAGTGGCGGAATACTGATGTTTGACAGATCTTGGATTGCTTCGGAGTTTTCTTTCTCCTAACCAACACACGATCGCTCTGCCTGACCATTTCCATTCACATTCCAAAATAGGGAAGAATAAAGTAAAAAGATTAACGAGAAGCAACTACGAAATTGACGAACGTCTGAAAGAAACATGCACGATTTGTGAACGTTTCTGACGGAATTTCAGTCGATTAAAATTCTCCGTGTTCAATCGGGAAAATGGATAATCAGCCGTTTTCTAAATCTCTCTTCAAACCGGTCATGTCAAGGGATTCTCCAAGCTGAGTTTGCTTATCGATCAGCAATTGGAAATATTCACCAATCGGACACGAGAAACTAAGACTACCACCATGAGCGGATGATCTGATCGATCGTTGTTGTTAGTCCTATTTGGTTTATTTTATTGATTGGGGTGAGGGAACGACGACAAGGACAACAACAATAATCTACCTTTTTCGAAAACACTGTTTTTGACACATACGTTTCTCGACAGAACAACAATTTACAGCTCGACTTCGTTTTGCTTAACTCATTTTCGCCTAACTGCACACCCCTCCCACCAGTGTGGTTCGCATTTTAAACTGGGTCAAGGCCATAACGTGCGTACGAATTTTCCTGTCCTGCCTAAGCCCTCTCTCGAAAGTACGCGGAATGAGCCACATTGAATCACGGCCCCAAATGCAAAGTCGGTACAAGGACGGCCGTGTTCCACCTACGCATGCACACATCGATCTTGTCGCGACAGCGGAAGAACTATGGCCCTGGATTTAGATCGTTCCAGTTCGATCATGGGCTCTGTTGGGTGTGTACGTGCGTGCATGCGTGCATAGTTATAGAACCCCTAAGAAATATAGAATGTGAACGATGCTAAACACTGGATTGTTATCCTGAGTCATCCCCGTGTTCGTGTGTAGGGCAGTCGAAATGAGATTGCCTCGATTAACAGACTAGCATGTTTCATCTTGATCTCAGGAGCAAACAATGCCAACCTAGCGCTGCGCATAACACGACACGAAAGCGGTTGGTACTAGGTTCCGGTGGTGGTGGTGGGGGTGGTGGTGGTGGTGGGATGAGTGAGGTCCAAACAGGGCTTGAGGCGATTTCAAGTGGGGACCTTAGCTGTTTTGGTGTGATGGATAACGGTCATTGGCTTATCACTCAACGTCTTGCTGGCCGATGTGCGGAGAATTTCTCGGGCGCGTTGTACTTTGTGCATGTCGCTACATGGACTGCGTCGTCCAAGCACGGCCAAAAACATTTCCTATTCGAGGAATTGGGCATCCGCTTTCCGCTTCTCATTCATCGCGACACGGGGCTATCGTAGATCAGGTTGACTCAGTAAACTGTGAATCAGTATGAGTTTTTGTTTGGCCTGACTATGAAGGCTCACGTGATCTTCCAGCCCAGTCATCGTTCGGATGCATTGGACGAACACCATATAATTTTATCAATGACCCAAAAATGTGTGAGCAGATCTGCCCATTCTCGACATACTCGGCTTGTCCGATATCGGTGATACTGATCCAGTAGTGGATTGTTCGTGTGTGAACGATCATTCTGATCGATAGCCGCCTTTTAACAATTTTGACAGTCTGGCCGACTGATAGATTGATTGATGTGTTCGTACATGTAAACAATTTGATGGTATTGATTTTTTGATGTGTTCGACAGGGTACCAATAAGTGAGAAGGTTGGCATGAAAAACACTAAATGGAAGCACAAAGTCTCGCACTACAGTGCTACTACCCTCGTCATCAGTCGGTCCGGTTACTTGGACTATCCTCAAAAGTGAACGAGGTCGCCTAAACCAGCAGAGGCAGAATAAAAGTTGACGGAATATACCTCCGTGGCATAGGCTATTGATGTAATGCAGAGTGCCTATAGTTGCTTCGGGCTATTGTACCATTTAGTGAACTGCATGCGACGGAAATTTCAACCCGATCGAGACTGTTTATGGCATACTGGCTCACTTGGTTTTGGCATCACTGACACACTGGAAATAGTGGTAATAGCTATTGTCTATGGCAATAAGGCGCGGATTGGAATTATCACATTATCTGCCCGTCTGCCAGATAGGAAATATATCGTTGCCATGCCCATCGTACGGTCAGCTTTTTGAGCGATTTCTACACCGAGGTCTCTCAGTCACTGGTACCAGCAGCGCACAAAATAATTTAATGACAATTCATCCATTGCTGAAACTGGCAGTTTTCCTGTTCCGTTGAGTAGAAGTTTTGGAATGTTCAAAACGAACGAACTCAATCTGACAACGAACTGACAAGTTTTTACGAATTGAGGGTGCAATCGTTAGGCTTTGATGTGACCAAATTGGCCCCGTTGCGATCCTGTATCCGGTTGCCCGTTGTCTCGGAACCTAACAGTCCCGTCCTTTGTTCAGGAAGTCAGCGTCCATGCGCCAAAAAGAACGTAATCTGGGCAGTCGGCGACAGCCTATTTGGCCATATACCACTAACACTACTTACACTGTGCCTCGATTACTGCTTTCAATTCATTTTTCAAAATGCATTTTATATGGAATCAAGCTGTCCCTATGTATTTTCGAATGGTCCACCCATCCTCCTTGAGTCTGGCAATGCGCTCACGGCTGGTGCAATTTATAATCACCAGGAGAAACGATGTGCAACTTTTTCCAGCTTGTACGCTAACATCGGTTGTCGCCATGATAACAAATGACAGCATCGAAAAGTTCATACAAATGTTCCCTTAATCCGGTTTGATGTACCGCATTATTTTTTTTGTTCCACCGTACAATTCACCATTTGCAAGAACGGGGCTCCAGATGTCATACAGCTGCCAATCAATTAAGTTAACTAGACGTAAGAGGAATCGGAGCGCATAGCAGCTAACCGCCTCCGTATGGTCGGGTCTGGGTGTCTCAAACTCCGATTTTAGTACTCCCTCTAACTGCCTCTTGAAGTGTTCCCAAATGACCGAATAGTATTCGCTGGGGGCGGTCCTACCGCAGTTTTCTCGTGACGGAGGCGTTCTCACAAAAGAGCATGGACAAATGCCAATTCCCGACGCCCTCCACCGGGTTGACTGAATATTGTTAGCTAGTCAAGGGGAGATGGGTGAAGCCTAATTTCAAACCAACCACGGACGGTGTACGAGGCGTACGGCAGTATGCTCGTCAGCCTCTGGGGCCGAGAAGTGCACCGGGCGCCCAGAATGTCTAGACTTGTCCGAAAGGCATACGAACTGGCCAGCCAGTCACCTGTACCCAGTCGGTTACCTGACTCTGAGATCGTCCCACTGACTAGTGGGTGAGAGCATAGAGTCAAAGTCTCAAGAGAGGTTACTTAAATCAACCCTTCTTGGGTCTAGGCTACCGGGTGGTAGCCAGCCCATGGGAGAATCATGTACGCTGATGGATGGCCGACGACTTTGGGGGGATAATCGAGAAGCTATCACATACTGTTTCCCTTTCTTTCCCTTATCTCCCATCGTAATCTTCGTAACACTTGATGCGGGAAAACATCTCGCGCTATGAAGACGTCGATAAACGTCAATAATATGCTATACCAGTCGATATTTTTGTGCGTACAGGTGAAAATACTGAGTTTCCATTCGTGCATCTAGCATCCACAAAATCCTTTACAAATGATTCTCTGCTATTCAGAATCGCCCCAGAAATAGCAGTTGTTCAGATTGCACAAGCTAATTGTATTATACTTATCCTGAGATGAATAACCTACTTGATAGGCTCTCTGACTGCAGCTTACAAACATTAATTTATTACGCGCAGCTCTTAAACACTAGCTCGTGGTACGTGGCACATGGCACGTAGTCTGTGACAGAGTTCAAAGTGAGGTGTCTTCCTTTTAAAGTGCGAAAAATACTTTAGTTTACAATGGATTTCCTTACTCTCGGGAAAAAGAAGTTATGGGGCAAATGGAATTGCATGAATTAGGAAAAATCGTGTAATGTTTTTGCGGGTTAGAATTTTCCGTGAAGTGTACACTCGAAAATACGATGCCATTCTCAGTCTTGTTCAAATGGCAGCCGCAATCATTGGTCGGGCAAATAGCAAGACAGCATGGAGCTGAATAGTCATTTGCTAGCGTTTCGGTCTAAGCATTTTAGCCACCCCCACCCAGTCCCTGTCTTTGTCGCTGTGCTAAAATTCATCGATCTACAAATAGAGAGCTTCGGAAGAGCAAGGGCTCTGACATTGTAGTGGTAGCAGGTGATTTTAATGTACAAGTTGACAAACTGAGTGCATCGGAGTCCTGTTTAGGTGGGCGATGAGCCTTGCCTGCTCAGCGAACAGACAACGGGGAAAGACTTGCCCACTTGTGTGCGGACAATAACTTACTCCTGTCTAGTACGAATTTCCGACACAGTTCGCGTCGCACTGCGACATGGCACTTTTACTCGATAGGAAATCTGAATCAGATCGACCGTACCGCAGTAAGCTACTGTTGGCGCGGTTCTGTCCAGAACTGTAGATCATACTGAACCACGTACGTCGAATCGGACCATGCGTTAGTTTTAATGCGATTTTTGTTACAGCTCAACGGCCATCGATGCAGACCATAAACCCGAGTGGCTGATTCGGCTGTTCGCAACAGCGACGAACAGAAACTGTCCGAGGAACTAAGAACTGCGACCAGTAGCAATGTAGATGATCAGTGGGATCAATTTAAGCAGGCGGTGCATTTGGCAGCAAATTTCGCCTGCGGTCCCAGACCTAGTATTCATCAAAAACACTGGATCTCTCAAGCGTCACTAAGTCTAATGGAGCAAAAACGCGAGCTGCCTAACTGCAAGGAAATGAATAAGATGCGTCGGCAGTTGCAGCGTCAGTTGACCATAAGCCTTAGGAATGACCGCGAAAACTGGTGGGTTAAGGTAGCCGAAGAGATGGAAGTGGCCGCTTCAGGTAACAGTCAAAGACTGTTTAAGCTTATACGCGACAGCGGTGGGCGGCGAACTTCGGTTAGTGAAGTCGTGTGCGTTAAGAATGGAGAGCTCATCCATGGTAGACAGGAAAGGCTGGACCGTTGGGCAGAACATTTCAAGGATCAGTTTAACTGGCCATACGCTATCGTATCTAGTCCGACGCCTGGAGCTGTGAATCCTTGGGAGATGTCACTTGATCCCCCAAACGGACGTGGAAGTGCAATCCAATATTCAGCTTCTGAAAAGAGGAAAAGCAGCCGGTCCCGACGAACTCCTTCTAGTTCTTTTCAAACTGGGTAGAAAAGCTCTGGCGAAAGCACTTACCTCCTTGCTTCAGGATATTTGGAACGAGGAGCGTACTCCGTTATCGTGGAGTGAGTCACCGATTATACCCATCTTCAAGAAGGGTACACGTAGTGACTGTAGCAATCGTCGTGGGATTAGTTTAATTCCGATAGTTACTAAGGTGTTAGCTTCGACAATGCCGCGCCGTTTGACACCGATTCGCGAGAATAATATCCGCGAACAACAGGCCAGATTTTGGACAGCTCGAGGTTGCATCGACCAAATATTCACTCTTCGCCAAATACTCGAAACACGCCACATGCAGCTCCGCCCTACGATCGTAGTCTTCCTCGACTTGAAAGGTGCTTTCGAATCAGTCGATCGGGCAGCACTATTCAGTGCTCTCCACCGGAAGGGTATGCCAACGAAGTTTGTGAACCTGTTGCGAGCATTGTACTTGCATACCTGAGGTCGCGTGAGGGTGAACCGTCGCGTTCATTCGAAATGGCTAGTGGCATACGACAAGGGTGTCCTATCTCTCCATCCTTGTTCAACTAGGTCATGGACGAGGTGATGGAAGATGCTTTAGGAGGTCTCCGGGATGTAGGAATCGAACTGGCAAATGGAGAGAAGCTGTGCGGTCCAAATTACGCAGATGACGTTGTGTGCCTTTTCGAGTCTGTGGACCATGTACAACGGGCACTAGATAAACCGTCAGGATCGGTTGCTCGGTTCGGCATGCGATTTGCACCTTCAAAGTGCAAAATGCTGTTACAGGACTGGACGAAAATAATGCCGAAGTTGGTACTAAATGGAGAAGAACTAACGACTGTGGACCGTTTCAGCTGCCTTGGTAGCTGCGTGTCAAACGATGGCAGCTCGAGAATGGAGGTAAGTAGGCCTGATATTTCACTGAAGTTGAAAAATCGTGTGTACTGTGCTGCATTGCGTTCAGTTCTGTTGTACGGTTGCGTGACGTGGAGTATGCGTGTGGGCGATGTTCGTCGGTTGGAGGTTTTCGACAACCGATGTTTACGTAGCATGGCTAGGATTGGATGGAGTGACCGGGTGAGTAATCTTGAGGTTATGAATCTGGTATTGGGTGCCACTTCTGAGAATAGCTTGTTTCAGCGTATGAAACTTAGTAGACTACGTTGGTTGGGTCACGTGTTGCGTATGACGAACACTCATCTACCATACCGTGCCCTATTTTGTGTTCCTCCTAAGGAATCGAAGAAGCCATGTGGAGGCCAACAGATGACGTAGCAACGTGGGATGAGAAAATGTACAGCGAAGTTAGGTAAAGTAGGTGTCGCACTCCTTCGTGGTTGGGGTCCGAAAGACTTGTCGACTTGCTGGCTGGAGACACTGAAGGATATGGCAGTGAACCGTGAACAGTGGCGATCGTGCTATCATTTTCTATCGAATAAGAATGATTGAATACACGTGCGTTTGTATAATTAGACTGTGTTCCGTTTGTTGTCTGTAACAGCATCTTACCTTTTCCCGCCTGTGTAGGTCCACTCCCTGCCCCCCTTTGGACATTCACTCTTTTTATGGAAACGTGTAACTCTGGGGAAAATGAAGTGGTCTGTGGGGCTTGCCTTGCTGTTTAACGCTGAACAATGATGATGATGATGACGATGAGCTCCAGAATCCTCATCTAATGGTACTTGATTCCTCTGCCGAGCGCGATCGAACTCACTCGTATGGTAAAAAGGAGAATCACATACTGCGAGAAAACAATGGTATTTCAGCATTTGGACGAAGGAATCACAGAACCGGATCTTCTTGACATGTTGTCGGTCGACAGGACGACAAAGCCCATCAGTATGGCTTACCATCTGGGCTGAGAAAACCTCTTCCAAACTCCGAGGACTTAGCAATTCTCTCATTATTCCGACTTTCGTTTACAAAAGGCTCCATATATACTCATTTGGGATCGAATTCGAGGATCTTGGTGTCAATGGAAAGAAGCTGGCATCACTTGTACCCTATAACGATCCTCATTCGATTGGGTATCACTGTCGTCTTGGTGGATAAGTGGTCTGATTTAGATATTTCTGGTGCTAATGGTTTTCCGTTTTTAAAATTTCTCTTAGTCACGTACGCCCCGGAGAATTTATTCTCTCTGTTGTCATTTGTGAGTATGTAAGTGTTGTGCAACTTCCGTATTCGGATAGAATGTCAGTTGTTTTCTCCCTTCTAAGTGATCATTAATGAGCTCTGATTTTTTTTGATATTTTAGTTTCAGAGCAACCCTTCATCCAAAGTGCACTGGCGAAGTAGTTGCGAGTGTTTTCAACTCCTTTCCACTAATACGAACGCGCATTTGCGACGGGTAACACCGGAGTGATCAGCACACACGGTGAAAAGCATTTGGTACTTGAAGTAGTTTGCTCAAATCACAGGACAAGAATGGGGTAAATAAAGCAAGTTAAACAGAGTCAAACGACCTAGTGGAGAGCTCTACAACAACAAGCTGCGGCTTCCTCCTCGGATGAGATATAGCAATGAAAGAACATCGAAACAAAACCTAAGAAACTGCTAAACTTACGCATTTCGAAAATAAATGCAGTTTTTTAAGAAATCAGAAGTAAGTAACAAGCTGATTTGGTCACAGAATCAAGAAGTGTTTCACCAAAGTGTTTCTATGGTGTACTTTTCTTAGTCTGATCGCCCGATGATAGAGTCGTTATAGAATATTCCAAAAACCATGGCAGCAGGAACTGTCGTCCAACACATTTTAACACACAATTCTTCAACGTCCTCGCTGGTGTGAAGCTGACGTTGAACCTCAAAATGTGTCTAGGTCGAACCTGGAGCAGTTCGCATGAAACAGTGCTGCCAGTAAATGAGGCCGTTTAACAATAATTGTGTAAAAATGACGGTTTGGCAATTCCAGGGGTATGGACATTCTCGCCATTCTACGGTACTTTCAACGTCCAGTGAGAAAGCCCAGAATCCCAATCCTTTCTGCACAGTTAACATTAAACCAGATTAACTCGCCAAGACAACCTCTACCAGTTCAGCATTAAAAGAAACAGCCGTAAGCAAATGGAAATATAAACTTCGGAAGAAAAAAAGACTATTGAAAACGAGCATTCAAGCTCCCCGCGATTCAGATTCCCTGCCGTCGTTCACATATCCAGTTAGGCAAAACTTCGCTGCGGTGCGCCCTTCCAGCCAAAATATCAATTCCGGCATTGTTCAGTACCATTCAGTACCGTTCATATGCTTACCAGAATGTCCGATCTGTCCCTCGTACTCCAATCACCGATCCATGTTCACACTTGTGTCATCTGCATGCAAGAATCGTGGCTGAACCCGGATATTGCTGATTCATTCGCATCGATAGACAGCTTCAGACTCCATCGGAAGGACAGTTTCGAACAAGAAGAAGAATGGATGTGACATGAAAACATAAATAAACTCCTTCTGCTCTGGCAAGCCCGAAGCTATTTCTGCATACAAGCTATATGGAATTGACTGTCTCGTAACAGCGTCATCCCACGTGTTCCGCCCTTAACAGTACAGCGATAACGAACATACAAATTGCCCCATCTAGCTCGCAACAAAACATCACAACATTTTTCGATTCTTTTCTAGCATTTATTGTTCCTCTTCGTGAGGATAGTCTACATATTATTGTGAGTGATTTCTACCATACATCTGCCCTACCACTGACTGTGTTTGATTTGACTGACCTGTGCGATCCTCCGACCAGAGGTAACTCAATTTTAGAAAGAATTACTTCCACTTACTACCCGATTCATTTTTCCTGAAAAAGCGTGCTCCAGTTTCAAGTAACGAACATTGCCTGCTCCTGTTGGCCTTCCATTCTGTCAAGCAAGCAAGCAAATCAAATCCAAATTCATCTCCGCAACTTTTCAAACAAAAATCTTACTCTTCTTCATAAATGTCTTCCACACGCATCTGTTTGTCTCTCTTTCAAACACCGGCTTAGTGACCATGTCAAAAGTGTCACAGAGACGGCCAGCGCTATTTGTGATATCTACCGTTCCTCTCAAATGGCCGTACCTCCAAACTCAAATCTCGCAGATAACACAGGGAGAACTGCCACAAATCTCGCAATAACTCAAGCGTGCGGTACATTGACAACTTAATGAAAGCTGAAACCCAACGGTTCGATACCACATTCGCTAACCAACTCCTGAGTGGTAATAACAATCGATTTCTATGGTAACGCATTCGACTGTTGTGTGGGAAGAAAAAGAAACCCGCGAAATCAGCAGATGTCGACAACATCAATCGTGCTTTCATCCATCCTTACTTCCAATTTTCCCCCAGTCATATTTGCACAGGATGATGATGTGACAACTACGAGGTGTTTCTAGAGATCCAGTGCTCGATATTATAAGCGCCACTAAAATTACCATAGGGGTTCGTCCTGATAGTCTCCCATCACATCTCACCACGCATGGTGTTGTGGCTCTGACGGATAAATTATATTCACTTCTCGGATTAACTCATCATTAATCTCGTCTTCTATCCCGGACTGTTCGAAACCAGTCAGCATTGTTAACATTCCAAGGTGTAACAATTATACCACTTTAGCAAAACGCCGTCGCCCCATCGCCTTAACATTTTCTCATCTTGAACTGACGGAACATTCTATACTTAAACACCTTCATTCATCTATGTATCCACTTCTCGACCCCTTTCATTTTGCCCATTCATCTAACAGGTACATTTTGGATGCGGTCACTTCACTCATTCACCACATTTGTAAATCCTTAAACGCACCAATTAAATCTTTGCGTTCCGCATTTCTAGGCTATTCGTCGGCATTCGATTCGGTCCCACGGTCTCTTCTACTTCACAAACTGGAAACATTTGGTTATTAGCAAGATCGTGGGACCGAATCGAATGCCGACGAATAGCCTAGGAAGGCGGAAGGCAAAGATTTAATTGGTGCGTTTAAGGATTTACAAATGTGGTGAATGAGTGAAGTGACCGCATCCAAAATGTACCTGTTAGATGAAATGGCAAAATGAAAGGTGTCGCGAGATGGATACATAAATGAATGAAGGCGTTTAAGTATAGCATGTTCCGTCAGTTTAAGATCAGAAGATGTTAAGCTGTTGGGGCGAAAGCGTTTAGATAAACCAGTAGAATTGTTACATTTCGGCATGGAAATAACAGTGAGGGGTCTTCAACAGTCGGAGAGATTAACGATGAGTTAATCAGAGTAGTAAACACACCTGTGAGAGCCACAGCACCATGCCTTGAAAGAGCTGACGACAAACGGTCAGGACCAACCCGTGGTAACTTTGGTGGGATGAGAAGGTCCAGCGGTACGTCCTTAGGAAATCCGGTATCTGTCGTACCACTATCCTGTGCAAATATGACCGGGGTATAAGTGAAAGCACGATTAGTGCTGTCGACATCTGCAGAAGAACTCACGTTTCTCCTTCATCCTACATAAGGGTCGAATGCTTTGCCATAGGAATCGATTTTTGTTACCACTCAGGAGCTGGCTGGCGAATGTGGCGTCGATGCATCTGATTTCAGCTTTTATTAGGTTGGAAGTATACCGCACGCTCGAGTTATTGCGGGATTTGTAAAAGTGTTCCTTGCGGCTCCTTAGAGATTTCAGTTTCTGGGTAGAAATACAGCCATTTGAGACGACTAGTGTTTCTAAGGGACGGCAAATATCAAACATTCCGTTAGCCGTCTCTGTGAAAAGTTTGACATTGTCATTGAGCAGGGGTTCAANTTCATCAACTCAGAAACCCTGACTAGGTTGATTTTGTGAATTATCTAGGAGTTACTATTGATAGAAATCTGAAGTGGACTGCTCACATTTCTACCTGCGTATAGAATCTCCGATGTTTGTCATTTCAAATCGGAGCTCTTCGACACTACAAGATGAAACTAAGCACCATCTCTCGATTTGTATACCACTATGTTTTTCCAATTCTTCTTTTGTGTTCTCTTTTTATTTTTCCAGGTTTACACAAAAAGGCTTTAAAATTCTGCACCAGGGGCTATCAATTATTAGCCGTGTGTCTTTCGAACCAAAACTGAGCTGTCCTTGGACCTGTGTGATCAACGCGCATCAACATGTGAAATGTTTGCTCACAATATTCTTTCTGATCCCACGCATCCTCTGCACAACGATCTTTCAAAGTGTCGCTCTCATATTTCTACACGATCCGCTTTTCGTTCCATACCCTCCAGAATTAATATTGATAGGAACTCCCGTGTCCCATATTTGGCACGAATTTTGACAAACCGTGACCGTGATTCAGCCGAATTCCTGAGAAACCTATGATTATTACTCAATAAGTTTTAAATGCTTCACTAGTTGATGAGTGTATTTTTATCTTATTTATAATTGTTTTCCATCTTATTTTTACCCTTACACTTAGTGAATGAAATGCACATTATTTGCTGTACACAAAAGTCTAAACAATGCAAATACAATACAGTATAATACAATAAAATGCAATACAATACAGTCTCCTTGCGGGCAAGTCCTCTCTTCCGAAAATCGTGCCAATGAATCATGAAATAGATGACGGATATAAAGAGAAGCTTTCCAGTTGTCATCATGCTGCGAGTCGCGCAAAGTACTATCAGTCCGTACACTCCTATCGAGCGATGGAATACTCTGCAAACGATTCCTGACCGGAATCCAAAAAAAAATCGCTTACAGTGGTGACCTTTTGGACTCCAGTTCAGGTGAGGTCACGAAGCGCATGAATCATTCACAATAATTTTGGTAGCAGTTCTGTCTATTGTGTATAAAGTACAATTGATGGTGAGCGAGCGATTGAACTTCACTGTAAGGGTCACCTTATCGATTTCGATGCGGAATCATTTTGGAAATGAAGGAAGTCGATAAGGACCAGTTTTCTTTCTGTCACTACGAGAATCTTCATTTGACAATCGTTATTCCTCTTCGGTTAGTGGTTAAGCTCAGGGGTTGGTGCCAACGTGGAGAAGAGCAGATAAATCCATGCTGTGTGCTTCTTCAATGCTCCGTAGACATGAACATAAAAGAAGAGGGAGCGAAAACAGTGATTCGGCTGACAACTCTACCACATTTAGCCCCGTGTTATTCGTCGGCCGAGATGAACAGGAGAAAAAAGTCGAGATATAATGTGTGAAATTCTATTAACTTCATCGTATTTTTGTGTAGCCAGGATGGGAAAATGTGACGTGTGGATTATTCGACCTATTAAGCGTTAACGATGTGGGACTAAATTGAATCGAATGATTCCAGAAAAGGTTTTACGGAAAACCATGTAGTTCCATACTTTCGCTTCATATATTACCGAAACGACAATGCACATTTTTGTCAGAAAGAGGGCCGCGACCAGTATAGTGCTGCCGAGTGGAGAAGTTGACCGGGGGCCGCATGATCCTATCATTTTCACCGCGAAAACCAAGACATTTCTCGTACTTTAAAAGCAAAGGGCACTAGTTTATAAGCCTGGCAACACAGTTTGGGGAGTGAGAACCTTAAATTACAGTTCAAGAGCTATACAGCTCAGGATAACACTTGTTAGGTGAGGAGATTCTCGTGGGCACAGAAATATTCCACTGCAGCCTTCTTCCTGCATTCGCTTCTGTGTTTTATTAGGATTGATCGAATTCCAGCGCCCACCCCCCCCACACACACACTCCCATTCATTCGAGCGAATTACAATTATACACATTCCGTAGTGACTCAAGCAGGCGGCATATTTCCACACTAATAAAAGTTGGAGTCAGATGCATCGACGCCACTATACTCGATTCCTATGGTAACGCATTCGATTGTTGTGTGGGAAGAAAAAGAAACCCGCGAAATCAGCAGATGTCGACAGCATCAATTGTGCTTTCATCCACCCTTCCCTCCACTTATGTGACCGATATAGTTTTCTCTAGGAATGAGGTATTCCACGTACCCACGGTCTCTTATACTTCACAAACTGAAAGCATTTGATTGTCCCATATCGTTATTAGCAAGACCGTCTGATTACGTTACAAACCGGAACCAATACACACGAATGGACGGTAAATCTTCAAAACCGTTGATAAACAACTCAGAAGTGCTACACGGTGAACACAGTTCACCGTTTCTCCTCTCTACTTCCATCAGTCACTTGTCAACTAGTTCACTCTGTCACCTGTTGACAAGTG
>LUCM01003119.1:114020-170107 GCA_008360955.1 Fasciolopsis buskii | reverse complement strand
TGACGCGAGACTGAAACCAAAATTTATCATTTCTATTGCATTTTGGTCGACCTCCTACGCGAGCCGTGATTAGGTCTGAGCCAAATCGATGTCACAAGGTCTATGATTTTTCACATCACCATCACGTTGACCGATACATCAGCGACCCCGGTTTCAGAACATGAGCGAACGAATGATGGAAATGTTGACGGACGTTTGAAAACCCAGTAGTTTATCTTTATGATTCAGGTGGCGGGACAGTGAATTTCACTATCAGAAAAATGGGCGAAGAAACTACGACTTGATCTTGGCCAGATCCGGTGTTTGGAGTTCGTCGTTTGAATCGGTTTTGAAGGCTTCTAGATCCTGTCTGTCATATGCGTCTGGATCGAGTAGCCTGTAATTGAGAATAATTATCTGTGGATGGGCTGCATAAGATCGAACAAATTCCCTTTTGCGCTCGGGTACGGTGAAACCGGAAATGTTATTTTGTTGTTCGTGATGCTTTAGTTTTCTGTCCACTCCGTTCGATTTGAAGTTTGTGTGTCCTAGTCAGCTGAAGATTCGTTTGGTGCATCTTTTTAGGTCCACTCCCATAAAGTTAACCTCTGAAGTAAATACAGACGAGTGGATCGCAAAATGTGTTGGTAACGGAAGTTCACTTTAATCGGTAGCAGCGTGCATCGCTGATGAATCCATCAGATTTGTTGAAGTTTTTCGTCGGCTAAGTAAGGTCAATATTAAAGATTCATCATTTGTGCAAGTTCTTAACGATTCAAACTGGATTGGAGTGCTAACTCAATAGCGGAGTGTACACGTATGGAATGGGTGAACGGCAGAGTACCTAGTACGCACACCTGACGACCGGTAACACGTGCTCCCGCAGAGATTTTGTCCGTCCATTCGTGTGCTACTGCTGACAGTAGCATGCATTATTCAATTACCGTACAGCGAACCAACTGCACCCAAGATCTACACGAAAGAGAGTGTGAGCATCGGCTGGATTTCCCGTAGCCTGATTGGTTGTCACGTGCCGTTTAGACTAACCGTAAGCAAGTGCATGATTGCAAATCACTCGACCACACAAGACTTTACTGGTCTCGTCTGCAGGCGAATGCATGACTCACCACGTGATGTGACAGTGTACCTAAGTGGATTGTCATTTGTCCGGTCAAAATTGGTAATTTATCGTCATGGTTTTTCTCAAAACTGTTCAGCCAAGGTTCATGACGATCATTGTTCTATCAGTGTTAGGTTAGGCGTCGCTGCGACTAGATGTCTAAAACAGGGGCAAAGGCCCCGATCGAGCCAGGACCACTGATCAACAATAAAAAGGTCATAATTGGATAAAGTCCACGCTACTACTTTGAAGCCAAAAAATTTACCGTTCCTTGAAGTGCTTCTTTCTCGACAGGACTTATAACATCCTACCACCATGACTATTACAAATAGTATGGTCAATCTGGCTCAGGGAGCTCAAACCCAGGTGGTCGAACAAACCTGGAGACGGTCTTTCAAATGACCGAAAAGAAGTCAAAACCCCATTGTGAAAAACCAGGTCGTACATTTAGGGATTCAGTTGACACCAAATGACTGTTGGCTTTGGCTATGTAAATTTGATTGATCTCAAAACTTCTGTATGACACGGATTAGCTGCTGGCCGTTTGCGGTCAACCGTCATTTATCTTGTACTCGACCAATCCCGATCCTCGGTCTGCCTTGTCACCTCGCACGCGGTTGCTCAGACCAGTCACTTTGTTCACTTTTATGCCGATCTGTCGAGTTTCTTTTGCATCCGTTTAGTCTCGACAACAAGACAAAAGTAAGCGACTCCGACTGCTTTTGCATCACAAAGTTTTCGTCGATATCACGGTGTCGGATTTCCTGATGAGCCTACGGGCAAGTCACGGGACAGTACGATACAGCTTCGCGATTGCGTGCAAGTGCAACCAGATAGTCATAAGGGTGGCAAATCACGAAACTGAAGAGCGAATATTCAGAGACGCTCACGGACTCAAAAATACACATTTCTCTCTAGCTGACATATATACGAATATCTAACAGACACACTTGAACGAGGTTTCCAGTTGTCGAGATCTCTTCTTTGGGGTAGGCGCTTGTCTATCCAATACGCGTTGGCCTTCTGTAATATTTGGACTTGGAATGTGTACACGGAATTTGGACAGTCATGGTAACGACCGGATACGAAGCACCACTAAGTACTGAATTGGCTCCAACCCAAGCCACACAGAACAAAACAACGAGAACAAAACAGGAAGGAAACACGTTCAAGTTGCATTTACAACTCCTGAGTTTATAAAGAAAGTTGGGAAGATCCCAGTTGACGGAATACGTTCCATGAAATAATTCACCATGTGATATCATCGCTCAACTCACCATAAAGAAACCATGGAAGCACTGTACAGCTGTTTCATCCTTGTTGGGAATCATCAGCAGTGCAGATGGACCGCGCCCGAACTGGAACGCGAACCCGGGACGAACGATTCTGAGTCGAACGCCTTAGCCATTACGCTACCGGGCAGGCTCTCAACGGTCTGTTGAACTTCACCACATGATGTTGCACCTATCCGTGACTGATTTGCACGGTTACTGTCCGCTAGCTCAAGCGATCGACCTCTACTGATAGATGACTTCTCTTCAGGTAGCCTAAGTACGACGAAGGCTTTGGATATGACCTTCAGAGCTTGATTACTTGGTACACATACGTTTAGCCGGGAGGATAAAGAAGTCTGACACCATTTGTTTCTAGGATGCTGTCAACATACTGGAACTGCGTTCGACACTAGGTTCTTGACTGCAAGCTGCGGTTAAACAACAGTATATATGTAAATGTTTGAGGTGATTGTATCCGGAAAAAAATTATCAAATTGTACTTTGTTTTCATGATCCAATGGAAGTATTCTACGAAATATCGAAAACTGGATAAAAACATACTGATCGTCCACAAAATTTGTCAAGTGTATGTCTGCTTGCAAACTGTTGGGTCAATGAAAAGCTACTCAGTGCACCCGTCTAAGAGGAAACATATTTCATTCAGACCCGTTCCGTCCAATCGTCTTCGTGGAATGTGTGGATTTCACGACCGCTGGTCGTCACGGTTGTCATTGTTTGCTCGTCTACCCAGGCCAGCGTGAAGCTGTACTGGAGTGTATCACGTGGCTTGCATCCAAACTCACCATGACGTTCCACCCAAGAGAATTCTCTGCAAAATGCCTTCCGAAATGGTGCTGGATTGGGACGGAATGATTTGAGGGCTGTTTCTGGATTGTGGATTTTTATCTTTATGCTTGAATTGGATCTTTGTTTGACACGTGAATTATTACGTACTGGATCACCCTGTCCTTTATTCATCTTTTTTAATCTCACCTGTTGGTTCCTTCCACATTCCTAGAAGCAATCCATTCTAAAATTCTGGAATTTGCCTTGGGATATTCAATCCTGAGCAAACATAGAACGGTCATAGGACTGGATGACTGCACTGACCTATGTGATTGATTCCTTGAGTTTACCAGGGAAAACACTGAATTGCATCGCCTTAAAATGGTAAAAAGACCTAGGCTGCAAGGCAAGGTTACCGGTAGATTGAGCACTATCATGAATTGCATAAGAATTCTCCGAACTCAATGAATTTCGAACAGTTGCTTTGGTTATACAAGCTGTTTACTCAAAACGATCCCCGTACCGGATCCCACATTTCTTCAGCTTTTCACTTTCCCCAGCTCAGACTACTCACCTACAAACTCCCATGACAATTTCAACCACCGCGTTACTTTCAGTTCCAAAGCGAATAGACCCATTCTTCTAAACTCTCAGTCTACATTTCCCAGCAAATTAAGCCGATCACTAGTTACTCCGTGTAGTGTAGTCGGTGTGCGTTTCATGCAAACTTCGAGGAAAAGAATCGCCAGAACTTGCACCGACGTGACTGACTTTATATCATGAGCGTGTGAAGTGTAACGTTAGCAAATGCAACAGTATGATGCATACATATGCTGCGAACCCTCACAATTAAAATGTAGTGATGCAACGGGATAAGGGCTTTCAGCAACCTTCCCATCAGTCAGTTTGAAGAACTTGCTTCGACATACCTGACGAATATGTTCGTTTTTCACGCGCGAATGACATACAAAAGTACGAAATCCACACGTGGAAAGCAAATGGAGTTCACCAAGCGAGAAAAAGTGATTCACCGGCTTCGTCTTTTGTCCTGGCTTTTTCAGAGTAGCTAGCCTACGTGGAGTACCGGTAGGACAAAATTAAAAATACACAACGGAATATTCGGCTGTGATCTCAGTGACATGACCCGATTGTTCACAAATCGCCCGAACTTCAGCAAATGTTACATCTTGCTTGAACAATCATTTCTTCTGAATGTTAGAATGGTTTATACCGGAAGTCAGTCGGTCACATAACTGGACCTCCAGTAGGTCTCCAAAGTTGCATTTGAGCGCATGTTTCTGTAGTGTTTGGATAAATCCACAAAGTCTAATGTTAAGGCCGCGGACCAAAGAGTCAAACTTCGCAATGTCCGTGGCTTGGAAATTCAGTGGAAGCACCTAACTGAGGAACACTGCCTTCGGCTCATCGAGTGGCACCGATGCCGGACAAATTAGGAGGGCCAAATTATTCATCAGGGAGTATAAAGAACGGCCACCATCGGTGAGGAAAAACGCCGTTTGATTCTCCTCTATGTCTCGTCGGGTAGTGCACCACAATTCGAACCATCCAATCTGGTCTTCTCTCTAGGCTACATCAGCATTCAGGTTCATCTGCTCAGTACTAGACGGCTCCATTGCACGACGCCAATTGTAGTATTCAGACTTGTAATAAGTAGGCGGAATTCGGTCAGTCACGGTAAAAAACGAATATGAGTTACCGGTAAGTACTGAATTGGCTTTGACCCAAATCACGCAAACAAAGTCAAAAGGATCACAGCGAAACAAGGACAAGTCCAAGTTTTATTTACAACTGATGGGTTTATATAACAGGTTGAGAATATCCCGATTGGTTGATTACATTTCGTGCAGGCGTCTTCGCGGAGTGTTTAGATTTCACGACCGTTTGCCGCCGGGGTTCTCATTGGCCGCTTGTATAGTCTGGCTAGCGCAACGCTGTGTCGGAGCGCATCACATGACTTGTACCTAAGCTCATTTTTCACTATACAAACTGAATTGCGACAAAAGGGTGAACCCGATAATCAAACGATATACTGCAGAGAGAGATGCGTGTGGGAACATCCAAGTAAGATTCAACTTGTTGATTTTGTTTGTTTGTAGGTTGCTGGGAAAAGGGAAGAGGAAGAGTGCCTAGAATTTTGGGATCCGGGGCATAAATGAAGAATGAATTAAAGGAATTCAGCATCTAAGGCTGAAGACTCGATAAGAATGACCGGCTGTCCGCATGCGAGAAGAACAAGAAGTCATAGGGAGGGAGGGTTAAAGAACAGGAACCAAAATGATGGCCATAGAACAGGAATAGTGAAGCAGCCGTTCAGGGATGAGCAAGTGACCGGAGATTTTAAATCAAAAGGGGATCACTGGTCAACCGAACCGATTTCCGTTGGACCGATCAAGCGGAGGAGTATTAGTCGAAGCTCCGCCCCACACATGACTGCAGTATTCAAGTGTTAGATGGATCGGAGCTTTGTACAAAACAAGAAAGTGAACGAGTGTAAAGAGCTTATGGGGCGGAATAGAAGACCAACTTTGCGTGCAGCGTGAGAAGCAAGTGTTTGCACAAAGGAGACCAGAAAAACGAAGATTTTGTAGACAAATCCAGTAATGCAAGTGATCCGGTGGAATGGAAGAAAGTTGCGTCAATACTTAACCGAGGAGAATAAGGGAGATATGTGAATGAAACAAGAGAGAGAGAGAAAATGATCTTTGAAGGATTGAAATAGACGTGGTTGGGATGGCCCCAAACAAAGATTTTCCCGAGATAGGAAGCAGTTGATGCATATAAAACCATACACTAATGAGTGGTGTTGGTAGCGGCTGGACTATCAGTTGAATAGCAAATAGAGCAATGGAAAATGACATCATCGGCAAAACAGTGAAGAGGCTTGGGGGTTGGTGTAAGACCACTAATAAATAGAGGAAAAAGTGGAATCATGGAGAACAACGGTATGCATAGAGAACGGCTGAGACAGAAGCCATGGATTCTGACAGAGATTATTGGCTTGCTGAGGAAACGTGCTATCCACGATAAGACGGCCCGTTGGAAACCAAGCGAAGATCATTTCGATAACAGATCTTCGCGTCCGACTCGATAGAAGGCTTTAGAGATGTCCAGCGAGAGCAAATAAATTTCTCGTCTTTATTGGATGCACCCGTCAAGGAGTGTGAGATGACAGCGAGTAGGTGGCCCGTAGGGCAACGCCATCGAGATCCACATTGCCAGTCACGTATACAAACTTTGCTTTCGGGGAACGGATGCAACTGGTCAGAGAATTTCGATATCAAGCAAGCTAGGGTGACAGAACGGCAGTTATGGAATCCAGAAGCATCTTTATAGTTTGGGTGAGGAAAAATAACTGCATTCTTCCACGGGCGCGGGAAAGCAAAAGTGGAAAGAAAAAGACGGGGCAATGTGAGAGCTAACTCAGGGGCACAAATTTTCAGGACGATGGTTGCAATATCGTCCGGATTGGGTGGCCTAGAAACAATCCGGTTGGACAGGGCATGACGGGTTTTTCTGGCAGTTATAAAGGGGAAAAACATGGTTGAGAATGTGAGAAGGTGCAGAGGTAATATTCCCAGAAAAAGTGGAGTTGGAGACAAGCCGGGTGGTGATTCGCGCCTGTGCTGTATTGCGACCGGCCACAGTAAGGGCATCAATTTTTCTTGCCCCCTCGACAATTGCATAATCATTGTCTTTATGGTGGTCCGTGCCCGGGCTAGTTTAATTTCGTCACTATCCCGGTTTGAACCCACGAAAACGGACTTAAAAGTATTGATTAAGGATTTGTGAAAATTGATGCACGCGCTCCAGACCGCATTGAAAAATTAGAAATTACAGTGCAACATATAACTCAGATATTAGACCTCTCGTTATGCTAGCCATTATCCTGGTGATAGAATGATCATTTGCAATGCGCCGACGAACAACAATATACCAATAGGTTTATGTATCCAACCCATTGGACAAAAAAGGCATAAAAACATAGACTGACGTTCGGTCGTGTATCGACCAAATTCAACACATACACTGTCCAACTAAAATGGCGGTCAACGGCCTGCACGCTGCGGCCACTCCACCAATCGTCCCTCCACTGGTCCTGACAACAGTCAAGATTGAATGCGATAAACAACAAGAATCACGACACTACACATAGCTAAACACGCATTTTGTAATTCATCTCCGTTTCGCTGCGACACAGCGGGTTTATTGATTTTCGCTGCTATAGTTCTGAATCTAGTTTGGACCTTTGAATTGTATCCGTGACTAGTAACCGTGCCGGACCATCGACCGAGTCGCGTAAGAGCATTCGATCGTTCGTACGCGAGGGAGCACTGCCGATGTATGACTTTCAAATTCAAGCTTGTACAAACAGATTTGGTCTGTTTATTTCGACATCACCTATCCGGAGGCTAGAAATATAGAAAGCACTACATGTCCCGCGCCCTTCTCATGTTCCTGACTGAATTTTCGATTTTTTCTTATCGTCTAACGCACTCTGAAAATGCATGAACAAGCGTCTGTGGCGTGGTACCAACAGCTATACGTATCAAACAAAATAATGGAAATGGGGATTTTTGATACAGCAGCATAAGGTCAATTCACATTCAAATTTTTTGATCCTATAAATGATCCTATTTGAACTATTTGGATATCTGTGAGATCGAAATCACAGGTTTATCGGAACGGTTCTGTCATGATACTCTTCAATGCACAATGGAATCGGAGTAATAAGGGATTGTTTCTAATATCTGGCTCATTAAATCCGTACTCTCGTTTGTATAACATCACAACTGATGATCAAACTAAGGTAGTTGGATAAACCCTAGTTCCAAACAAACCACGGACAACGTACGAAGCATACGACTCTACGCTCATCGGTGTCTGTGGCGGAATAGAGCATCGAAGTGCGTATGAACGCAGCAAGCGATTCACCGGTCCCCAGTGGGTTACAAGGTCCTCTGGTCTCTCCTCTCTCCCTTACTCCTTAGTCTGCTTTTTCATGACAGGACGCGTCAAGTCAGCTGCCTGTTTTTATTTTAGAAGTCGGTTATTATCAATGCCCATATCATAAGCTAACATCGGTGTGTGTGTGTGTGTGTGTGCGTGCGTGCGTCAGTTGTGCAGTGTTGATTTATCTTTTCCTCCTCATCTAAATTGCTTCCCCTCGTCAGCCGTGGTGCTGATACCGCCTGATCGCTAAACAGATTTATGGTGAAATGTTCTGAAATGCCAAAGGAGTTGGTATACTCTAAGTGAATAATTCTCGTTGTACGGTGAACGAAAATCTTTTATCTTTTACTTCCTTTATTAATGAAAAAGCAATGTACACCATTTTTCAGGAAGGATGCCGCGGCCAACAGAGGGCTACTTTGTGGCGATCACAACAATGAAACATCTTTCCGCGCGATATCGTATCTTCCCTTTGGGTGGTCACGTGACTAATTCGGTCGTGCTCTTTCGTTTACCCTAAGGCCCTTATCCTGCTCGTTTTGTAACCACGGTAGCGTAGGTCGAAGACTGAGGTCTACACGTCCAATCTCACGTTACGTGTGGGTATTTGAATTTTTAACTGAAGGTCACACCTGACGGCCAAGAGACGGAATCACGCGACTTCATCGAGTCACATGGGCTGCGAATTACCGGTCGTATAGGTTTTCCGTTTTAACTTTACGATACCCCCAAATACATATCATACGCGAAATCCCTGCGGTTCGTTTTTTCCACTGCAGTAGGTGCCATAATGCTAACAATCAATGGTAGATCACGTGCACTGGTCAACTAGATGATCCCACCCTCAGACGGTCTATGCTAGCCATTCTCCATCCGGTCGGCATTTCAGTCCAATCAAATCCAGCTGAAATTTGTTTGGTACACGATAATTGCAAAAAAGAAAATCATGTTTTATATGGTCATCCGATTGGGTCAAAAATATGGACGAGAGACCGTGAAAAGTCTAGGCTAGGGACCTCAGACGCTTATCCTGGGCTCTCAGATCTGATCGGGTCTGTTCAATGTACGGACTTGGCGGCCATGTGGTAAGTTTATTCACAAGGCCTGCGATACATTTCGATAAAGCTTCACTATGGCTTGCGTAGACAACCAGCCATTGAGAACCTTGGAGACAGGCGGCCGTGAAGTTTAAACATGTCCGCATATAAAAACGCATGGTTAGTAAAGTTGGACGGACGTGTATTCCAGCTGTCGTGATATTCTCAGTATCTTCAGTTGTGCACCTTGAGTTGGAGTCATTCTAATACATATCGATAGTTCATATCCGAATTCTGTATTACAATCTCAGGTGTAGATACTAAAGACTCCCAACAGTGGTGCTTCATCGATTCAACTAATATTTTTCGATCCCTCGGGCGCATTCATGTTTCTCTACTCACTGACTGTCACCGTGTTTTGGGTTTGGAACCGACAAAAAAGCGTGGTTATGAGTAAGGCAATAAAAAGGAATAATTTAAAGTTGTGACTCGTGGTTTCGGTCATTTACGTAGAGTCTTCGAAATCCTATCTAAAAGCATAGGCGTGATACCAGAGTACGTCTTCCCTAGTCAGAAGGCTGGATTTCTGTGAGCCTTGTGGCACATACAAGGACATTTTCCGTGCTTCTTCTCGTAAAATTTGTTTAAGTTGCTGTCAGTATGTGAGTCATCATTTTCCAATGTGGGTGGCTCGCCTGAGTGGAGCGGTATCGTCAAATTTCCGAATACGTCGATCCCGTCCTTGCAGACGCTTGGACGGAAACACCAGATCGCATGCTCAGAACGGTTGAAACTGCTTCTGCCGCTAGTCGCACACATGCGAGGTATTGATCTACAAATTATTGATTTTCTTACATTATGATCTCTATTTCTATAAACCAATATTCTCAGAATCATTATACGGATGAGTGAAATAAAAGTTAAGATGGAAATGAACCACTTTACAGGGATTGAGGCTATTTTTTCGTTGTATATTTCTGAAACTGTTAGAAAAGGATAAGGTGACAGGAACAATGGATTAAAGCTCAGATTCGATGCATGTCTGGTGGGTCATTGAGTGGTACGAAGATGATGTGGAGCTGGTACGTCAGAACAGCGTAGTCGATTGCCAGGTCAACCTATATGTTCTGTTATAACACACCTTCCGACCGCTGAGCACCGTCAATACAGGGACATCCAAGGGAGACAGTACGGCAGCAAATCATCTGGTATCAAGCACATTTCACGTTCAACTCGGCGTGTACAAAGATGTTATCATGTGCCTCTCAACGGTTGGATAGTAACGCCACTGTGAGATGACTTGACTGAATAAAAGTGGACGACTGTTTACGATAAAACTGTACAGAACGTTTGATTCCGTTGAGAGGTTTCACGTGAGTAACATGTTCCAAGGGGAAATGGATTATTTTGGCAACTATTATGTCATTATCTGCCATGTGTGTTGTTGAAGTCCCACTGATGAGAGGACTAAGTTGGCCCAGGAAACTAACAGGGGTTGGTACGTAATACCAATCCACCGGACTCGTGACAGCTCGTGTGCTACTAGTATTGGACTGTGGAACAACGGAGGCTACGATGCAAGAGAAGCGAAAGAAAGAAGAGCAACTGTGAAGCGCCGAAGTCTTCGTTTTCCCCATATGAAATGAAAGGTATGCAAAACATTTCAACAGTCGGTCTCCTGGGCTCAGTTTAAGCCACACTACAAGGTGGCTCACATTCACTACAATTGTCACTGGGGTGCTTAAGAGTTTGGAGATATGCTATTAGGGTAGGCCAGGGCGGCACGTCAGATGAGAGAAAGAAAGATTTTTGTCTGATGTGACGCTAAACCTGTCTTCGTGACTATGCCTTCCGTCTAATTAGAGGCAGTGTATCATCACTTGTGGGCGTGAATGCGTGCTTGCGAGCGTCAAAGTGGGCGCGTTTGTCCGATCAAGACGTGCATGTATGCAGCAGTCGGCCAACTCGAGTGTCACACATACACACACACACACACAGGACGGACGACTGTATCCAGCTTTAGAGCTATTGGTGAGTGAATTCCACGCCGTCTGAGGTGACGACTGTGGCGATGATGGTGATGAAGTCCGACATCTGGAATTCAGACAAACATGCTTCCGGTCACCTTGATTTTTCTCGCTTGGCCCAATTCAGCTGGCCAGCCACAGTCAGCTACAATCGAAAAACCAGGTTAAAATATTGACCGTAACTAGGATGAATCTCACATCTGGATCGCATGCACTTTGCAGAGCTCATCTATGTGCACATGCACGCAAAAGTGCTACACCGGAACGGGCGCGTACGTTTACGACAGCTCTGTTGAGCAAACCTCTTTCGGCACCAATCGGATGAACACTGCTCATATCGACCAAAGCCGGTTATCGGTTGTCGTCTGGATTGAATTGGAATGCGTGTGAGCACGCGGACGTGCGCCCACTTGTGCATGTTAGAGGTATGAACGGCACTTAACAATATACGTTCTACCTATCGCGTAGCCGAATGCACACAGAACGTCCGGTATCCGGACTGTGGAGTCTGGTCTGGAACTGAAGTCAGTGTAAATTGTCAAACGAGAATTGAATAGAAAGAAATGTGTAAAAATACCCAGCATAGAGCGACGAAATTGACAATTTTTTCACTGTTCTTACTGTTAGAAGTTGGATGTGGAACTGCACCACTGTTTCCAACCCAGACAGAATTAGACGCATGCTAATAAAGCAATTTGATTGTTTATGACAGAAAATTTAGTCTCTATGGTCATGTGACTCCGTTGAGTTGCTATTTTCAGAGACGGTAAAAACGTCCGGCAAAGTACAAAACTGTCAATACTCGCTGGATGAGGGATTTTAGCGAATCATGGAAAGGCGATAAGGATGACTACATCGATATAATTCTTTTATCACGTACAGAGTATGACAGAAGGCTATAGCCAGTTACCTTTAGATGCATAGTCTGAGATCAAAGATATTCCAGCAAGTGCTGGCAATTCGTATCTGTGAGTTATTATGATCGCACATTATTAACGCAATTGTTTTGAGTGAAATAGGTGGTGGAATGCTGTGCTTTGATAAATAATGTTGTAGTAGATTGCCATGGGATCTCGGGAACATTTAACGACCAAATGATAAGTGGAAGGCTAGGGCTATCGATGATCATGGCAATGAAAATACTATTTGCTGACGCACGTGTCACATAATTCCTCTCATTACATTAGTATTTGGTTTTCGTTTTGACAAGGCTATTGTTGATTTTGCGAATCTGGAATTTGTGAAGGAGTGTTTTGCAAAGATATTTGCGCATGTTCAAATGATTTGTAGAAAGATACTCCATCTGCCGCAAGTCGGTATCGAACCAGCAACCTTGAAATCCTTTATGGAAGTAGTAACCCTAGTTCCGATCGACCATAGTGACGCGCGGACACGAATCGCGAAAGACGGGACAACTCCGGCCCTTTCCTAACCATGTAGTTGAAAACAAGGAGGACGTGGGAGCTGGAACTCTTGTTCGCTTGGAAGATATTCGAATATATGTCGGTGTTGTATTTGTACTCGAATTCGCCATCCGGAACTGGAGTACTTGCACTAACGCACGGACACAAGCGATTAACATTTATTGGGTTGACTTCATTTCAAGTTGCGCAGGTGATGACAGCGAGAAGCCCATAGCGATTGGGTGAGACTTTTGTTTAATTTTATTTACCTTTTTTGGGAAATCCCGACTCCTCATATTTCTTATCGTTTTTCTTTTACTTCTTTTTTACTAACCAAGTAACACAGTACATCTTTTTAAAGAGGACAGTAGCAGCCGACGAAGGGCCGGTAATTGGGGGAAGTTGACGGGCCGTAAGAAAATTCGAAACCAGCAACCTTCACGTCCAAACGTCTTGAGTTTATCCATTTAGCCACCGCCGGTCCGGTGAAACATATTCACTCCAAATGTATTGGACGCATGAGTAGGCCACAGGATTGCACGCCGGATACTTTTCGTCTCTCAAGCCAAGTTAAGCTTCCGAATGAAGACAAACGATCTCAAAGAACGGATTCTTATCGCAAGAAGTGTTTTTTCCTATGAATGAACAGGGCGCGCGTTCAGCTTCGCGGACATTCCGTGAATTGAGGCAGTTTGAAGCAAACCAAACTGTCATTTACTTCTTTTGTTCATAAGTGTGTTATCCTTACCTTACTCTATTGTTCTCCAGTTATCGTTCGAGACCTACGCAGAAAAAATTCCGCTTACTCAACCGAGGTGTGCCTAAAAGCTTCCGGGTTTCTACTATTTCTCTTGTTGCTTTAACTGACGGAATACGTAACTTGCATATCAGGGTTGTAGAAAAGCAAAAATAAGTAGACAAGACCATACAGAACATGGATGCCGAAAAGGAGAATAATAAACAGTAGTGACAAGCTTTGTTCCTCTTATTTTGCCGTACATATTTTATGCTATTTTTCTTCTGTATGGGTGCGTAAACGGGGCACCAGTTCGACACACAAGCCATAGGGAATTCGCGCAACTGACTTCGATTCTGAGCCCCGTCTTTCAGCGTCTCCAACCCGCAACAACCTGCACCGCATAAGAGCCAAACACGAAGGCGGAAAGCACCAATCGAAGCCAACTTTTTTATATCCCTACGTCAACTGGTAGTCTGATCGCCGAGTCACCTCGTCCAGGCTCTCCCAGCAGGCGTAAAATAAAAGTTCGAAAAAGCTGATAATGGTCAACATACGCAAAACGTGTCCAAGCTACCGAAAACGACGTGGCATGATTGTTTCAGTTAGACGACGACTGTCTGCGCCTAGAACACGAACACGCACAGCGTCACTGCTCGCCAGATGTTACCACCAGATTCGAGCAGTACTTCAGGGAGGCCGGGTGGTCGAACTTAGAGAAATTGCCGGACATCTCACAGTAGAATGTCTTGATCGGAAAAAATCCTGGCGGATGATGGCCGGCGGAGACTTTAGTTCACTCAATGAGTTAAAAATCTTTTCCTTCCGGTATTTTTGCTGAGTCAAAAATCCCTGAAGAATCGAGAGTACGCCCTTATCGCACATGGTGTAGCTCCGCTACGGACAGTGGCATCATCGTGCCGAAATATAACTTCTGGACGGTGGATTTCGAGTCAACTGTCCGATGAAACAAAGATCTATAATATTTCAGAAACGTCACAAGTTATCGGTTCGGTAGCAAACCGAGTTTTTCTATTGTCATCGGGTATTGCAATTGTACATGTGTTCACGAAATGGTAGATAATGCACAGCTAACATTTAAAACTTGGGCCACATAATAACAAGTTACTCGAAGTATAGTGGAACTCACGTGCACCAAATTTCAATTGGCAATCGCAATGGTAGCTCCTAGTAGTTTTAACGTAATTCCGAAATAATACGGTAAATGTTACAGTTCGCTGAAACTATCCAAGAAGCTAACAACATAGAACAACAGACGTGTTAGTATTGGTAGTAGTAATGTTAGTAATATTAATAATAGCAGTAACACTAGTGGTGGTGGTATTACTATTCGAAGTAGTAGTAGTAGTAGTAGTAGTAGTAGTAGTAGTAGTAGTAATAGTAGTAGTAGTAGTAATGGTTATTATTATTAATGGTTTGAGTACCCTGTTTGGTTTTTTCTGGGTTGTTATTTCCATATCACCATAATGAGAATGAACTTGCTGACCTGTCGATTTTACCTGTTTTGGGTAAGGACTATTTTGGGGGCTTTCATTCTGCAGTCCTTGCTAACGGAAGTAGGGTGTCTCACTGAAAAATTAGAGCTTTTGACTGTCAGAGAAGCGCCGAAGAAGAAATGAGACGATCTAAGTGCAGCTACGTAAATTGCTTCCAACAGACAAGTGCAATTTCTCAACAGACACTAACTTGACATGTTAATACTACGCGGCCCCGACCGTGACATTACGTTGGTTCGCTTATTTCGAAAATGGAACATCCCATTCCGGGAAATTATGCTAGTAAATCTTGTTAGGTTCTTTCCCTAGTCTTGTCATTAGGACGAAATTTGACCGCTAAATAATGCGACAAGTTCGAGAGACAACGACACACTGAAGGATGGAGACCGTAAAATCTGGATGACCTTCACCCGTTTTCAGTAGGGAACCTTGCCTGGATGACAGCTGTTGTTTCAACCTCAAACTTTGCGCCCTTGGGAAATGAACGATTAGTGAATCTCTTTTTTATGTGGGAATTTCAGCAAATAATTTTGTTAGTTCCAGAACGTCCAGCCGATGACGGATTTTGTCCCAGGGCTCTGAAATCAAGAAGTTCAATCTAAACCGTGGACAATACTGCGGTGTCACGGAAGCCATTGTCAAGTGTCTTAACAGACCGGCGGTGGCCAAACGGATAAGGTCGTGGCGTTTGGACATGAAGGTCGCGGGTTTGAATCCTCCCACCGCCGGTCAACTTCCTCACTTGTCAGCCCTCTGTTTGCCGCGGCCCCCTTGCTGAAGAATGATTTACATTTTTGTTTCATTAATAAAGGAAGTAAAAGATAAAAGACAAGAGATTCGTGATCCGGATATTAACAAACAATATTGTTTAATATGTCACCCCATCCAACAGTACAACGAAAATGGTCTGACAACGAGTATGTGAGCACTCCAAGATATTAGCATGCACCATCTACCGAGTGCTGCATCGTTAAACTCCTCGCTGAATACTGCAGATTTCGGACTGGATAACATGAATTAACCATAAAGTTACTCCTAATGAAGTTCAGGACTAGAACAAGACTGCGTGACGAAGAAGCGTGTCTTCAGTTATGATTTCTCATACCAATACGTAACGTTAAATATGTTTGGAAGCGGTTGTGAGGAAGTCGGGATGACTGAAAACCGGCTTGTTTGTCACATTGTGTCGTTTTCAATGTGTTCTGTGAGATTTTTCAAATATCTGAAACAAGTTCAGATTCACAAAATAACCTTGACTTGCTATCATTATTGCAAGAAATGTCTGGTCGAAAGACTGACCTTAAATTTTACACTTATTGGGAAGTTAATGATCTCGATTCACAAATGCGCTTTACGGTGGGGCAATGCATTATTCTGTGGTATGTCGCGGAAATGATAGAAAATTTTAGGGCGGAGCACGGGGAGGTGGAACCTATTTTGTTGAGGATACAACTTTGACTGAATACTAACATCTCCTTTCCAGCTAATTAATCGATACTGTACACTAGTATCCTCGGATGCAATGGTACAACGCCTGTCAGTTGACGGTCACATGAACATCTGTTCTACGCCACGTGAATGTGGCCGCTCTAATGCGCATAACTTTCCTCGGTAAGATGGAACAGCATGTGCCTCGGTACCAAACTTCGTGTTTCTACATGTTATCCACGAAGTAGTAAATAAATGGAGAATCGAATAGGCAAACAAACAAATAGACAGCTAGACGTGTCTCATGGATATCGAATATTACGAAAAAATCCTTAAAACATTTGGGCTTTCTCAGCAACTTAGCCGTAAACACCGGAGTATTGATATTCAGGTGTTTCACTATGGCTGAAAAAGAATTCAGTGATTGGTATTGTCGCCGAGATCACTATTCTGCCGTCCTCTTGCTTTGCATGCAATTAGGAAGGTGGTAATTAATTCTCAACGAAAATGATGTATACGGGTAGCATTTTCACTGAAAAAGGATAAAACTGAGTATGGTCGATCGATTCTGATGTGTTGGCAGTGATTTTGGGGTCCAGGGAAGCTGTATCGAATAGTATCACATTATCTGCACCCCACTCATCACAATATGGCATACGCTAAAACAGGACTTAGCACTAAGGCATCCGCAATAAAATGACTACTTTTTCTGATTCGCGCTAACATTTTTCACAGGCGTAATATGGTTCAAAATTTTGACTTCTGATGAAAAGCATAAGAGAATGTACAAAAGTTTGATGCATTTTAGTCACACATTCCGGACACCACATGGAACTGAAGAACCTCCTGGGCAGTCCCAGTGATTGTCGGTTGGTTTGCTGTTAACGGGCCAGATCCACCTATCCTGGTGTAAATAACGGCAGCTCGATCGTCAGTCTCCGATTTCTCGCTTCGTTCTTATTAATGAAATGAAATTGTACATCATTTTATGGAGGGGAGCAGCGACCGATGAAGGGCTGCCAGCTGGGGGAAGTTGGCCAGCTTTGAGAGAAATCGAAACTGCGACCTTCAAGTCCAAACGTCACTATCTTATCCGCTTGACCGGAATAGCTGCAAGAGACGCTGACGGTGAATGCCAGCTAAACTGTGCCCGAAAGCGTTCCTCCCAGTGTGCAAGACGGCAGTGAAGGTTGTGGTTGGGAGAAGCACAAGACTCACAGATCATTTCGCTCAACCCAAGCTTTTTTAGTGGTAGCTCGGATAAGATGGAACAGCTTGCGGGAATTTCCCGTGTTGGCAGAACGTTCCACCTTCAAAGCTCGCTGAAACCACCAGATCTCGCGATCCACGTGCAGGCTTGCATTAGGTTTACGTCTCTTTTCCAGTCGTGCTTCATTGCACTCGATACCAGCCGGAAAGGACTGGCGTCCGTCAAGAAGGTGCGATGACCCAGCAGAAACTCAGTGTCCCAACTCGATGGGTTAGGCTACAGTTCACCAATCGAGCAGAATGCAAGGCATTCCTGGTAAGCGACCAGCATTTATTAGTCTTGAGGCGGGGGCAATCCTAGCGGTTCACCCAGAGCGCTTTTCTAAAAATGAAAGGTAAGTCAAATCAGATAGCTTGTGACAATCTAACCGACGCTGCACTATGCTTTGGAGCCCCACCAAAGCATTTAAACAACGTAGTGCATACTAACGCGTGGTCGGAGTCGAAGGGAGTGCCAGAGTGCGACCGGCAGTGTTACAGATAATAACCATGTGATCGATTTGGATCTATCGCTGACCAAAAGAGAGTGCACACCCAATGGCGTAAGGGCGACTGGAAGGTCTGAGGCTCGCACGGGCGATAAACAGTTGGTGTTTTGAGCACAAAACCAACAACAGTTCTCTCATTTCCGAGTGACAGGAATCGAGATCTCATTCGAGGACAGCCTGACTGTTCTGAAATTCATATCCCTTGCAAAAATCACGATGTCACTCGCCTTTGCTGTAAATAAACGGACATCCAGCTTTTGGTAGAAAGCAACTAGGCTGCAACAGGTTGGCGCGTAGGCTGAGACAACAAACAAGTTGCTTCCAACAAAGCGACTGTTATTTACTTTGCCGGAACCTCTAAGTCTCACTGCGCAAATCCGGATACTGACCAAGATCCATTCAAGTAGTTCAGCCTCAGGGCTCTAAATGAGAGCCACAACAAGCCAACAACACCAGAAGCCGCAGCTTCAGGGTCCCGAGAAAGACACAGATGAAACTTCCCGGAAGGTCTAGATATGGATGTCAGTCGGATAACACAGCTGGAGTCTTGAATGCCAATCTCTTGGATATAGCACACAGACAGCTATTGTTTCCAGTGCACAGGCTAAACATCCTTGTTAAGCCATACGCATCAGTGTGCGCACATCGAAAGTGGGTAGATTGAAGGAGAATAGAGGACGAAGACGTGCATCAGCCAGTGGAAGCCAGTTCGGGGAGATTTGGATGATATCTGATGGAGAACGGGAGAGAACAAGAACGGGACTTATTACAGTTACATTACCACTAGCATGGCCGACTGCAGTTCCCGAACGATGTAAGGAAATGAAGTAGGAAGAAAAGGTATAACACGAAATACTAGAGGAACAAAAAGCAGTGTACGGCGGAACGTCGCTCTGCATGTGGGAGAATAGTAGAAATGTTCGTGCGAAGAATAGTAAAATTCTTGGTTGTATGGGTTGCGCGCTTGATACTACTCGGTCGCCTAGTCCAGTGAATGCATTTTTATACGAGGATGCACTTCTAAACTTCGCGCAGACAATCGCTACCTGCAGGGCAGCATAATCATTCCAGCCGAGCCAGTGGCCATTTGATCGCTTCATACGCATCTCCCGGAAAACCCAGTCAGATAAGCAAAACATAGCAGGGAAAAATAGTCTGGTCAAGACTCACCACGTGACACTTCCACCTCCGGGCGATTGAGATATATTCTAGGGAGATCGCTTGTCAGGCAGAAAACCCCACGCCCTCGACTCTGACGGTGCTTGTCCCAAAAATACTCCTGCTGACTGCCAAGTTCTGGTTTAACGCCTCACTACCTTGTGAGTCAGACTTCAGATAATGCCTCCAATAAGGATTCCCAATGAAATCAACTAAGTCGTTTGGTCAGCCGTAAACCATTGCTCACCTAAATACCTCAAACACACTATCACTGACAGATCCTAATATCTTTTCTATGATGTTTGGACCAATTAAGAAACCTCGAAAAATTACCGCTCGACACATGTATTTGGTGGTAACGTTAGCAGAAGAACAGAAAATAATTTGGACGTTATAGTTCCATTCGAGTGTTTGCTTCATTTCCTTCCTTTCAACATGCACACGCTAAAACGGATGCAGCAACAAGGTAACATGCCAAGTGTCGCGTATCGTCGTTTCTCCGTCCCAGTGTTGATCCAATCTCTAGATCACTCTCGTCCGTTCTCACAACCTCAAGTGAAAGCGACCGGTGCCTTTTTAATCATCTTTCATTTCCCTTATTATTGAAACAACAATGTACATCATTCTTCAGGCATGGAACCACGGCCAACAATGGGCTGCCAAAGGGGAAGATTCGGACCCGTGACCTTCACGTCCAAACGTCACGATCTTAGCTGCTTAGTCAGCGCCCACCAACGGCAAACTCAGATTCTCACCCACTAAGTAAACTCACCACATAACTATAGGTTACTAGGCCTGGATTACTTTACTGCGTCCGTGTGACCGCCATCTTTTCATCCGTTGTCCTGGTCACGCTTTGATTGAGCCTTCTGGCCTGGTGCACTAACCGCGATTCAGTTCATGGTGTTTTTTGTCCACGCCGGACTGCTCATCCTGATTGGTTGGCACAATTCACCATATGTCCTTTTGGCACACTCGCACTTTCCGCTTCCACTGACGTCACGCCTGTGTATGGATCGCAATTGGTCTGTCACGGTCCACCGTCGCGCAAGCACCGCTGATCAATGAAACAGCTGTTAGAATAGGGCGCAATACCAATTACAATAACATTCCATCACAAAAAGAACTCATGGAACTTTTACAATAGACGTACGCTGTCCCCGAGATGCGCACACACGATCCCAATTTTGTGTTTAGTCTTTGTCGTCTAGATCCGACCTCTTCTCACTCCATCCTCTGCGCGTGCTAAGCGAACCGATTCCTGCCGCTTGTGGTTATGTTCGTGTTGACATCGTTCTGAGCACGAGAGCCGAGAGTGCACTGTTAGAAGGCATCGCTGTCTATAGTCGTTTGTTTGCAGTTCGGATGCGCGGTTCTGTTTGCATCAACAGTAATCAACTGAGACGCTGATAAGTCTTCGTCGTGTCGGAATATTCGTCCACAGACTGCAGCTCTCAGAAGATCAAGTACGAGAGATACGGGAACTTGTCCCAAGTTCTCTGAAGTGCGCGTTCAACGGACGCTGTGGTGGTTGCTGGTGCTGTTACTGGCCAACTTGTCCACTTAGTTTAGACAGAATGGTATTTCAAAAGGCCCATTCTCTGTCCTCGTTGATCCCACCGGCAATGGTGAACGCATAAACCAAATTTGTTCCACCCACACACCATTTCCCATCAAAATCGACGTCGGCTTCCTTTGAGACGAACGGTAGAACGTAGGAACACCCTTCGTTGACCCACGATCGGTTCCCGTAGTGATCTAGGAATTTCGCTTTACTCAATCGCGCTAGCTTTTATTGAAAGGTGTGCCAGAGAAATTCATTTCATTTGTCTAATCTGTGTGTGTGCGGACAGCCAAAGTTGAGTTCATGCATATGGCAGTCTTCCGCCCTAGTTTACCACGAAGAGGGATGTTGCCTTCTTTCACTTATTTAACTGAGGTGATCATGGAGAAGGACCAGTCATTTTATGGGAAGTGGGGCAATAGAATGTCCACCTCATAGTATACGAACATTCTCGTGTTTCTCCTGAGACCTCCATGTAGTTCGGAGTGTTTCGATCCTCTGAACGGCCGTGCAGCTATATTTTGAATTCGTTTGGCTTTCTCAACGAATGAAATGTTGCTGAGAGTCTAAACTTGCTCGGGGCCAAACTTAGATTCTTTCTTCTTTAGAATTTGGCGAATTAACTTATTCTAGTTACTTGGGTAGTTATATCTCACTCGGTTGGTCGCATGTCGGATAAAGTGCTACCGCGCACACTGAAGGCTGGTTTGGCTTTCGGTTTTCGAACACTCTTGTATTCGTATGGTGAGTGAATGTTGTCACCAGCTCAAGAGTTTGGCCTTTACAGGCTAGGGCATGGGATTCATTCATTAGAATAGACATTGGATATGTATAGTTTAAGGTGGTTGAAACATGTTTTACACATCCCCACGGGGCTACCGCGTGTTTGGAGGATGGTTCGATATGGTCCGTCAATGAGTTGACCATGTGCGAAATCTTTATCCATTAGACTGATTTTTTGTGGGCGTAGTTAGACTGCGGAGTTAGGGACCACAATTCCCGCTGAGTTCAGGATTGGAGACAACAGGTGCTTTGGCTGGTTGTCGCATCTGGTGGTGCTTTTGAAGCCGGATTCTTTCTTGTTTTATATAAATCTCTAACTTAAAATCTTGGAGTTGGTTCTTCACTATTTCTCGTTTTCGATTTTTATTCTTTTGAACTGGTCTTACTGTGAGTTAACCATCAAAACCAATGCACTTTGGTGTCAGATTAAGGAATGTAAAAACTAAAATGAACTGAACTTGCTAGGACTAAAAACACTTAAAACTTTCATGACGTCTAACAACGTTAGTCACTCTCTGCAGCAATCGGTGGTCAGATTTTCAGTCTTGGTAAGTCCGCCGTCAGTGCTGTCAGTGCTGTTCATGAACGTCTGTTCGCAAGTTTCGCTGATATTCCAATCTGACCGCAAATGTTTGGTCTAATCAAGTTGTCCAAAAGTTACTCATTTTTTACCTATCTTGATATGAGCAACCCAACCAGAAAAGATCAGCTGCTCTTAAACTGCGGTATACTGATCCGAAAATGCCCACGTATGGCCTTTAAACGTCGGGAAACATTGCACTTTGGTCTTAGAAAGTATTTACTATCGAGTGGGAGTGATGGTAAAGGGCCTCAGCGAGATTCAGTCACCTCGACACAGCACAGGGCTTAAAAAGAGGACAACACACACCAGTCGTTCATCTCAGAGTTACATCTCGGCAATGACATCGTAACCGTGAGAATCAAGCAGACTGATAGTGAGTTTGGTGAACTTTTCGCTACATACTCCTTAACAAATTGTGCAAATCACGTGGTATAGTCCGATACAACTTCGGCGGTGATAGCCTTCACAACCGGCCAATCAGAGCCATGGTGGCACATGAACGAGAAGTATGGACATACCACAAGTCCTATTGGTCCGAAAGTATTCGGGATTCCTTGTGTATTGTATGTGAAAATATGATTTTCAAATAAACTCCAACGCAGGTGTTTGCCAGTTGTTGTGGTCTTCTCATCGTTTGCACTTGCGTAGTTTTGGTTAGACTCATTCCGGTGCGTATTTCCGATGCGAATCAATACCCTGTTGCTGATATTGGTCAAATTCCGTACTACATTTTCAAGCACTAATGTTGCACATATCTTTTGGGGACATTCTCCGGAACGCCGCATTTCCGGTTGAGAGCTTTTCTGGGTTCAGGCCACGCAACATCAGACATTAGGTGCGTGAGTTGGGCGGTCTAAAATCATCTTTGAATAACAAAAGAGCAGCACGAGGAGTGTAGTGGTCTGTAACTTAACCGTGCAGTACCATGCTAATAGAAATCGCTTCCACGCTTCAAGTGACCGTGCGAATGGGGAAAGTATTCCCAACTGGCTTTGGTACTATGGTGAGAAGTTCCTACACATGGTATGTAACCATACGTACAGTACTCATAAATGCAAATTGTAATACCCTAAGCAGTGAGATTAACATGGATCCGCAAGCAGGAAAAATGGTCTAACACCACGACTACAGGGTGCAATCAAGCCTTGGATTAACCGACGAAGCAGAATCAGCCAATCAGAAATCAATAAGTTAATTGAAATTATCATCCAGCCTGGCGCCTCAACCCATGCGAGTCGAGCATGGCATGAACTTCAAATCGATGGTTCAATCCATCTTCGCACACATCAGTTCAATTTCGTTCAGTTTGCCCAGCCCTGACAACAGGGCTAAACTAGACGTACAATCTAACTGATCACTGCCACTAACACATGTGACTTCGATCGGCCGTTTGAGCTCTAGTTCAGTCCCAACCTGCTAAAATAAGCAGAATGATGGAAATACCTCCTGCCGGTCAACAGAACCGTACTCTTTATGTCCAATACTCGCATGATTTCCATGGGGCTGTTCGGGTCAGCGAATATTCCCGAACGCTACCGTCTCTGGGGTTCATCGTCTCTCATTTGGTCCTACTTTCGAGCAACGTCGCTGTCGGTCTCTGCGCTTTTCACGTAACTCAGACCTCCCTCAACCCATCCGCGAACTAGGGCTCTCGGGTGACTTCGTGTGCATCCTCTGGCTTGCAGTCGATCTAGCTCCAAATTCGTGAGTTATTCAGCTAATGAAAGAGGGGTTTCTCAATCAGCTCTGTTTTCCGGACATAATCCCGCTTCACTGCTATACGACTCATCACACCGAAGTAAAGTGGACTTGAATATTTGTCATCCGCTGGTAGCCTCCTCTTACAGTAGAATTTCGAGTTCTTTCGAAAATGGCATTCAACTCACCCAACGTCTCGTCCCCACGACACCCTTAGCACATTCCAGCGATCTAAATTCCACTCAAAACGAATATCTCAAGAGTCGCCATCTGGCTCTCACTGTGTGGAAGATCCATTATGTGCTCAACGCCTTCTTTTATGACTTACTTCCTTTATTAATGTAACAACACAGTACATAAAATGATACACAAGATACAAGTGATATTGTTCGACTTGTCCGAAATCACTTTAAATGCCAGCAGTTTGCTTCAGAGGATATTTTGTACAATTTTTACATCTTACAGAGTAGTGCAAGGCGTTAAATAACCCGTTCCACTATCCGGAAACTATGAAACTGAAAAAGTTAGCGCTCAGTTCTAACCCTATTGCTATGATAAATCTACAAGCAAGTCACTTGCTACAGTCCGGCAGAGCTTCACTGTGGCCTGTGTACGTAACCAACCGATCGGGACTGTGGAAACTCACAAACGGGAAGTGCAAGCGTGCCCAAGTGCTGTTGGAGGAAAAATATTCCACCAATGAGGAGTCCACGTAATCTATATATAAACACCTGTTAAGCAAACAAACTCGTACGTTTCCCGGTTGCTGTTGTCTCGCTGTCTTCAGCTGCCAAGTTTGGGTCATAGTCTTCCATATACGGACTAGCACTCCGTACCTGCACCTCATTGTTGTTATCACTATTATTACTATTATCATTATTATTATTATTATTATTATTATTATTATCAGTATTACTATTATTTCAAGTACCAGTGTTACAGTGGCATACCCTGATATGATTACCCTTATGTTCAGGCTTATAGGATAAGCAGGCATTTCTGGGTCAGAATTTGAAAAAGTCCTAAAAATTTCAGCGAGACTCCTCGGGTTGTTCTGCCCTTCTCT
The DNA here is from genome assembly GCA_008360955.1 of Fasciolopsis buskii. Lineage (NCBI taxonomy): Eukaryota > Metazoa > Platyhelminthes > Trematoda > Plagiorchiida > Fasciolidae > Fasciolopsis > Fasciolopsis buskii. The sequence goes on along the minus strand of LUCM01003119.1, from coordinate 145,220 downwards.
AGTAAGTAAGCCCCTTATCCTGTCCCTTTAATCTGACAGGTCTTCTGTAAACTTGCCGTCATGCATGTCACAAATCGGTGAACTCTTTGCAACCCTTGACAAACTAGTTATATTTGTTTTAAGAAACGACGATCAAGCCTGCAGGCAATATTCCAAGTGAGGTCAAACTACTGTTTTATATTCCGGTATGAACATCTTCGGTTTCCCGCAACTGATGGCCGAATGCAACTTGGAATGTTCTCCCTCGGGTTTCATTGACAACCATCTGAACTTGCATGATTTATCCGTAGCCCTAAATCGTTACCACCGTTAGGTTTTTTCTCCTGCGTTGCACCGAACGCGAAAATTGCAATTCCGTCAGCGTTGCACGTTTCTTCGGTGGTTCTGTGGAAGGGGTGATGTTTATTCTCGTTTTCTGGCATTTCCAATTTACTGGTCATGTTTATAACCAATCTGGTCCAGTCTTTAGCTAGTTTCCTTTTACCACCAGCTCCTACGACCTTCAAATAGATTGCAAAAAAATGCACCGTCTCCAAGTCATTCAGATGTAAAAAAACAACAGTGACTGAGGTGTTGTACTTTGTACAACTGCACTCATCATCCTCTACTGAGCAGAGTCCACTTTCCCTACTCTAACAATGAACATTTTTCTCGTCTAGGAAATCATTTTTCAGTATTGTAGCTGACCGAATATCCCTAAAGTTCTCAGTTCACACACGAACAAGAGATGTCTGGCATATGACCATGCTAAAATGAGGAGGCCAGCTTCACTTCATCTATCCTTCTAGTTGTTTCGTCCAATGGGATGGGCATATTCGAGAAGCATAACCTGTCTTTTATAAAGTCGTGCATGACATTATAAAGTGGTGCACACTTCGTTAGGTGTTCTATTATCCACTTATTTAACCATTTGTGCAGTATACGGACCAGACTTTCAGAGGGACAGTTTCTTACGTGTCTGTTGACCACCACTGTAAATAAATACCAGTTCCTGTGATAAACTCCCGCGATTGAAAAAAAAACTATGCAGCCGCTGGTTTAGGGATTCTATCATCTTGCGAGGAGGGGGCACCAGAGCCAGTGAACTCGTTTACTTTCAGACTCACTTACACTTTACACATTCACCTAAAATGTCAATTACCGGACGCTGGCGGATGTGACAAGCCTCATTCCTGTCAACACGTGGGAGTTCACCTTTTACTTCCACTTATCCGTAGCATTTTCGCATCGTCGTGTTGTACTGGTGCCAATCCAAAGTTCCATTCGCCCTTAAGCTGCATTTTCGCTTTGATGGTTCTACTGCTTCCAACCAGTCTTCATTCGCACCCGCTCACTTCTATCTGTTTTCCTGATTGCTCGGTGCGCTGCTGGTGTCCGTCAATTAGGATAATTGTTATCCACTTTACTCCACCCCTCTCTCTATTATGGCTATGTGGCATCCACTGGGTTGGGTCAACCCCTGTCACATTTTCAGCCAAAATACATTGTACGGCATCACTAACCTGTGTGGGCCAGTTTATATATATATATATATATATATATATATATATATATATATATATATATATATATAACGCAATAGCTGGGACGTTCGACTCCCAGTTGTTCGACCCGGGTTCGCGTCCCAATTCTGACGCGGTGTGATGTGCACTGCTGACGATCCTTAACCATGACCAAACAGCTGCACGGTGATCCCATGGTCTCCTAATGGCGAGCTGACCCTTGACATCACATGATGAGAATAACGTACCTACATAGGGCCGAAAAATTTCTCTTCTTAGGAAGACATGCGGTTCTTGTGGTAAGCTGGGAATGAGTTAGTGCGCTTTCTTTTATGATTTAGAAAAGCTCTACTTGGCGACACCTGTGCTGTTCGATACTGTCTAATTGCCAGACAGCTGTCGTCTACGTTGGCGTTCAGACAGCATATGTCACTCGGCTCGCAATACGTTTGCCCGAGTACTTTAAAACGAAGAACGATCGGAGCCGGTAACAATGATCAAGTCATCGCCGTTCAGAAGACATCAGTCTGGAGAGAAGAATTTTTGACAATCTATCGGCAGAGGCAAATTGGGGTACTCAAGCTCTCCACTGCCAAGACTTCTGAAGGTCGACAGAAGGGGTTTGAAAAGAGTGACCTTAATTTGACAGCACAACAAGAAGTCCGCGCCAATCGAAAGTTCCAGAGGAGAAGATAAATTGTTTGTGCGAATCGCCAACTCAAACAAATGATCTGGCGAAAGAAACACGTACGTTCTCATCCAGCGATGCGGATGGGATAAGACTTTTTCATGGCTTTATAAATCACCGGATTTGAAAGCGCATGAAAACATGCTGGGCAAGAAGACCATTGTCATGAGTATGCATCCAAATTCCGTGATCCAGGCCGGCGCAGATTCGCGCTCGCCAAGCAGACAAGCAAACAATGAGAACATTGGAGGCAAGCGACTGTGAAATCCAAACATCACTCGAAAGCCATTGCGCGGAATTTATTCCACCAACTGAGATATCTTCAGTTCTGTATATCAATCCATGAGTTGTGAATATAATTTGAACGTGTTTCCCTCCTGTTGTGGTCTTTTCGTTGTCTTGATTTGGGTGGTTTGGGTCGGAGCCAGTTCAACGTCTCCTGGCAATTTGCATCCGTTCGCTAGTGTGATTGATCGAATTTCGCATACTACTTTCAAATCCAAATGCTACAAGCTTGTTGAAGATAAACCTAACAAGACCTAACAACTTGAAAAATTCTCTGGTATGAAATATCAGCAACGCTTGTCGATCGACTGATAACGGCTTGCCAGGCACATTCGGAGCAATTGTCGAGGCCAAAGGCGAAGAAGTGATATATTGGTTAACAGATCGTTCATTTTCTCACAGTTTCAGTATGTGTGTTTGTTTTCTTCGCAACTCCTGCCGTCATTATACGAATGAGAGTGACTGTATTGCAATCAGAAATCCTGCATTGAGAACTGATGCATTATTCCTGAGTCTCTATTCCTGTCTTGTGCACCCCATCGGGATAACTAATTTCATTACTGATCTCGAATACGAGAACCTCTATTGCTAAGAGATAAAAAGATGAAATTCCTACTAGGAAAGAAGTGACTATTACTTGTAACGAATCAACGCGCAAGCCACGTGACGCAGTCCGTGCGCCTTCGCTGTCGGCCTACACTGCTATCAAACCGTCTAAAGAGTGGCACGATCCAAAAGAGTGAACGGCGAACATCCCAGGATTCTGATTAGCTCAAAAGTACTTTATCCCTGATGTTTGTTTCCAACACACGTATAAGCAAGTGTATTGGAAATAAGTTCCAATGCGACTCCTAGTTGTCAGAGGCTCACTGCTTTCATGAAATAATTCACCACGTGATATCATCGCCCAACTCACCATAAAGAAACCATGGAAGCACTGTACAGCTGTTTAATCCAGCTTGTAAGGAATCATCATCAGTGCATATCCACCGCGCCTTCAATTGTGTGCTCTGTGCTCGTAGTTAATCCAATATGTGTAGATGATTCGTGTCCACGAGGCATTATTATCAAACACAGTTCGCGCGACTGTTTACATTAACACTCCTAAACGCGCAAACCAACGGCATGCTCCAAGAAGTTCTTTCGTATTTTGACTGCGGAACAAGATTTCTCAATGAGTCAACCAGTAGTTGCAAGTTAGAATTCACGAATATGATTGTGCGGATTTGAAAAATCTAGAATTGATCCAACTGTGGAAAGTCCTCGACCATTGATCCTTAAATAAACTGTCCAGACGACCCTCAACGTGACTTGGTAACCAGACTGTTAGAGTACACGTGACACAAATGTGCCGGCTGTCTGCATGTGTGGACTCGAACTGAGCTGAGTTAGAAGGCATTCAACATGTGGATCCATTCCATGTTTGCCAACTCGACCAAACCAAGCTTTGGAATATGTAGACGTATGACTGTTGGATAAATCCGGATGTTTCCCAGTCGCCGTGAACTTTCCGCGATCACCTGGATAGTCCTTGCCTGGAACCATTCTAATGGGTGCTAGTGCTTTCACTACGTGACTTACTGCTATCGGCCGGAATCGTGACCACACTAATCAATGTAGAAGTAACGTCCCCGAAGCTAATTTTACATTTTTGTTCGGCATCCCTCGGTCTAGTTCATTTTTATCGCGAATGTCAAATAGTTAATCGGTTCTAATCCGTCCAATTTGATCTCGAGAACCCATACTAAACTCACTCGCAGACCTATGGTCGCCACACATTTTCTGATGCATAGGCTTGATAACACGGAGATTCGCAGCCTACTCATCACGAATTATCGCTATGACGACACAATATTACCTCACCCCTAACTGCATCTTTATGTGAACTGGTCCTATCTTGCAACCCAGTATACTTGGCCCAGTTCATGTAACTGTTACATCCAGTCCAACCGATGAGAGAAGTTTACGAGCACATGATGACGTGGTTTTGTTGCTGTTAGGATGACAACAGATCCACCGCATGCAGAAACTGATAAAAGTTCAGTTTGAAGCTTTTTCACTTCATCCGTAAGTGACTTTCCCGAGGTCAAAGCTGGACTGAGTATAACTCAAAACAGTACATTCAGTAAATTCAGTAAATTGCCATCGTTGCTGATGTTCACCATGGAATGTGTTTGTTTATGGTCATGAGATTAGCTGTTCAGTCCTGTACCATGCAGTTGCTATCCCATTGAATAAACGTTCACGAACCACCTCCCTCCCCACTCCAGTCAAAGCTTCCCGACTGGTCAGTTTGGAGCATTAACAAGCAAACGTGAGAGGAGGATACCAGAGAGATCGATAACATACGAGAAAGATGACTATGGAACAAGGCAAAAATATTCCTCGCCGCAAGGACGGTGTGTTCGACGGTTCTGAAACCAGTAGATGGGAGACCTTTATGACTAGAATCGAACCAATAAACAAAAGAAAGTTCTCCAGGATAGCAAAGCAATTTAGAGTTTTGTCCAGATTAGACGTAAACTTTTTTACGTCGGAAATTTGATTACTGGGAGAAGTGGATCATGTGGATCCAATTCGTAATACATTGCTGTGATGACTAGGTGGCTTAGCTGTTCCGTTTTTTAATAGCCCAAACGTAAACGATGTCGGTGGTTGTCAGTACTTGCAGTGGACCATGGAACAGAGTGATCCATCACTGAAAAGAATACCGCCTGAGTGATAGATTGAGTGCTCTGATCTTTATATGTTACGAGTAAAAACGGGTTCATAAATTGTCAGGAAATGTTAGCAGTCCAAACAAAAATACCATCAAAAAGCACACAGACAAGCGTAAATCAAGCCGAATGCTAACAGGTCCACCTACGCACAACAGACTTCTTCGAGGAGAACGAGTATACGTGTCAACTATCCATCTATCGGACCGCAGACAATCATTCAGTTGAGCCGTGCACGTCTCGGATAGTTCGAACCACCAAAACCACACGGGGACCGGACGGATGGACGGTCCTGTATACGGCAAATACAGGGCGCCCCGGAGATAGGCGTTGTGGTTTACGCACGCGCGTGTACGGTCATGCTCGTCATTCCCTATCTCAGCCCTTTCTGCACATGCTCACGAGTGGCGAGGCTGTCTACGTCAGTTGGTTGAGGATGTGGTCAGCTGGTTAGTTTTTGGACTTTCAAAATCTGGTTTGTTCACGCATCTCATCGTCACACAAGTCTCGCTGCGCCCACGTGCAAACAATACTCAGCCTGCGGGCCCAGGGCGCGGGGCTTGCCACGATGCCAGAGGGCAAGGAGGATGATCGATGTCGTGGAATGAGTTTGGCGTAATAGCCTTTGGCTGCTTGCCATAGCAGAATGGTTGCTCCTCGCATTAGTGGATCACCACGATTTTGATCTGATGGTTATGGTTGCAGGCCGCGGCCAAACTGCACTGGACTGTATCACGTGATTTGCACGCAGAATCACCGGAAGAATTTCATTTGGGGTTACCTGGAGGACTAACCTCCGAAATGGAAAGCGGAGACACTGAAGTGGGTGGTGAAACAGACACCCGGACTTCCATCCGTCGTCTGACTGTCACCTAAATCGACGTTCAGCACGCTTGTCTCACTGAGATGGATCTTACTGAGAGGTTTTCGATGTATATTCCCAAAGTTCGAGTTACTCACTTCAACCATTCATTGATCCATTTGTTTCCTTGCGATTCCACGTGGTGGGCGGAGTTCATTGCCACCGGAGTAAGCAATGTTGCTTGATTCGAGACACTTTAATGAATATTTTAGTTATCCGGATCTGAATAGTAAGACAAGTTCTTAATTTCTGAATGGATGCGCAGCATTGAAACAGTGGAGGGGAATCTGTTTGTGGAAGTCTCCAGGTTCTACAATGTTCTCGGATTGGCTGTTGTCAGGGCTCTCGTTATCGATCATAGCAAGTTCTTTGCTGCCCAGTTCGAGTATGGTTGGCGAGGAGCTGTACGACGGTGTCGACATTCAACGCAATCGAGTCAGTATTCCAATTCAGTTGCACAAATCTCCAAAATGTTATCAGTAGCAAATACCAGTGGAGCCCTTTAGCAGACGGAACATATCTTCAGTACTTGAATTACTAATGAAGTAATCGGCTTACGTATCAGAAACACCTTGGCCTATTTAGACTAAGTGCCTGTCAATCACAGTGCTTGACATAGGTTCAAGAATGTCTAGAAGAAATCAGCCTGAAGACGCTGCCAAGGGACGTATCTCACTGGACAAGAATGCTTCACAGTTCTTGACCATTGTGTAGATGCCTGCGGCCAAATCTGACCACCAACGCCTCTGTTGAGCCAATGACTTCATTTCTCCCTCTCCAAGATGATATTAGTCTAACTCTTCCGAAATTGTTTCGCGAAGGGCCGATTGGATTACCAGCCGTTCAGTACGATGCTGAAATTCATTCGGCCGTATGTTGAATTCCCTATGCCGTGCAAAGTAATGGGATAGTTTTTGTCTTACCTCTGGTTAACATCCCTTCCTAGTGATCCATATGACCGGAAAACAGTAAGGTTTTGTGGACTTGTGCAAGTAGCCTCCCGATACTGGTTCAGTCGGTGCAACGAAGTTGGATTATTCCGTTGGTCCCAGTCGGCCTGTGAAATCCGCTTTGCCGGTCGATACGCAATGCCATAGTTTCATGATGACAGAACTCTTGAATATGACCGATCTTCTCGCAAGACTAGTATGCGGCACCAATGAATCGGCAACTGGAGATGCAAGGAAACTCGCCGCATGAAAAGCAGCAGGAGGTGCGCCCGCAGCAGCTTGTACGATGAGTGTCTCTGGAGCAGAGCCGCGATATCCGAGAGCGGGGGCGAAGGTCTAATAGCGTACTTTGGTTCGTAGCTCGGCTCTATATTGACGGGATGGAGATAGGACGAGAAAACAGTAAAATCTGAGTATAATCTTGCAATTAATGCAAAGTGAACTGAGTAATTTTGTAGGGAATGCATAATCAAAGAAATGCAATCTATGAATCGTTCAAGGGGGTAATCTTACCAGGTTGTCTAAGCCAAAGGAGATGATTATCTTAGGACTTAACGATCAGGGCCTTTAGTTAGCCGAAATCCAATCCGCAAGATAATGGGACAGAGCGAGGTGGTCCGTAATCAGCTGGAGGTGACTGATTACCCACTTCATACACACTTCGGGTGACGCCAGATATACTGAGTTTCCAGAACAACTTGTTGTCCCGATTGCTAGTGCGTAGAGTGCTGTATGGATCGTCCCCTTCCCTGGAATGGATTTCAGTCGTCATCGAATTTTGGTCGGAAGACTTCCACGAGAAGGCACTGAATAGGCTGCTTGAGACGAACCACCATTTGGGACTATTGCAATGACGATTCAGGGCAAATGTCCCATTCGGTGTCACTCAATTATACTGAAGCATTCCGTGGTGGTAAGTAACTTTACGTAAATCAGAATTTATTGCACAGACAACCACCGAAAATGAGCATTATCAAAGCTTACCGATTCATTTTATTGGTTATTCATTTCAGTTATTACTCCCACTACGTTTAACATATCGCGGGGACTGAGTATGAATAACTTAATTAGTCGACGTTTCAGTCACCGGTGATAAACTTTCAGGAAACTGATTTGGTGGCTGGATATGAGCTCGAAAGGTCGAACGAGAGCGAAATTCTATTGCTAACCAAATATCTGATTAAACGTTTGCATTACTTTTGAACAGTTCAAACATTCTGTTTCGCCAACAAGTGGGCAGTTTTGACCTTACTCATCGTCGTCATAATTTGGCACATGTTGGCTCAGAAACTGCGATCAGCCCGTGTGTAAATCATGTGGTACGGTATCCTATTGCTGCGTCATCCCTTGTTTACAAACCACCCAAAGTGAATCGAGGCGAATTGAGGAACAAGACGGTCAAAATTCACGCCAAAGCATTCGGTCCGGAGATGTTTCGCCAATGGGGTTTCAGTCTGATATACATATATTCAACAATGCAGGAGACTTGTGAATAAAAACTAGGTGATTTCTAGTCGGTGATGTCGCCTTAGTGCCTTCAACTGCGTAGTCGCGCCAGGAACTATTCTAGTACCATGGTACTATTGGGTCACTGATTATAGAATAGACTAATGTTAGCACAAATTATCCTGTAGATTAAGAGCTTAGGGTTTTTTCCAAGGATTTCAACGATGATGAGCAAGGACTTCGGAGAATCGTCAGAGTTTCCTAAATGATTACTACATGATCCTAGAAGACAAGAACTGCTAATTTCTGTGGACCAACTACACTGAGTACACCAGTTGCAGCCTTTTTCATACTCTACGGACGGCAATGAACCATTCACGTATGACCCGTTATGTCCTTGGTAGTCTGAGAGAACTTATTCATTCCCCGACGGTTCGAATCTTTCCAATGCCGACCACTGCTCCCTCCGGAATCTTATAAATAGCCACCACCCCTTTCCTGGCATTAAAATAGTGAAGTTAAACGAGTACACTGCTGTTGTGGTTAGTCCATTATGCCCATTGGATTACCATCGGTCATATACCTCTACCCAGGGCCCGCTACTCGAACGGTTCAGACGTCTCCCTTAGCCTAACGTGCCTTGAACCGACCGCGAAACCGGGGCATTAGGAAGTTCGTTGTGTTAATTCAGGCTTGCTAGTCAGAAGCTCGACTAATGGTCTTCACACATATTTCGCAGTTCGATTGATTTGATCAAAACGGGGCCAAAATCCACAGGTTGTGGTGTGTCACTTTGTTGTTGATACTGTTGGTATGCCACTTTCTACAAAAAATGCCACAAAATCTCCTAAACGCGGCCCGTGTGATCAGGACGAGTTCAAATTTTGTAACTCAAAAATCGTTCACCCGAGAGCTGCCCTGGTTTGTATGTATGTTTGCATGTACGTATATATGTATGCATGTATAGATGTATGTTTGTGGGTGTGTACAAGCTGGTTCCGCTTTGCTGATATTTCGAGGTACGTTTGTCGCTTCGATCATTACTGCCATTGGCCATTGTCTGTTGCGTCCATAAAGCGCCTCAGACGCGGCAGAATCTCAGAGACGGACCCGCGTTGATTGAGAGATTTCCGGAAAAACTCGAACTCCCCATGTGTATATTCATCTGAATCAAATGATCAAGCTCGCCTCGCAATTCGTCTGTCACTCTCTCATTGTCCAATTGCATGCCGCGGTCAAACAAATAAAATCGAAGCTAAAATCAATACATGATTAAGTGACGAGACACTCTAAGCAGCGAATAGAAACAAACTGAACGAAAGTTGAACCATCAAGCCATTTATGTACTGCTTGGTTCAGTTGGTCACACCAGAGAAACTGGGCTAGCACAAAGCTATTGACTATCTTGAACTGACGCGGCGCGTATGAAGCAGACAACGCGAACGGCTGGTTCATTGTCCAAAATCTAGGCCAGTCATTGTGTTTCGGATGCGAATTATTGATCGGTTGGACAAACTAGGCGGTCAACCGTATCGGAATCTTTTGATGACATCTTTATGACGCTCTGCGGAACAGACTAACATTATTGTCGTTACTTTGAGGATACAATTTATTTCAATTAGGAGTTTGAAACAGTTCGGTAAATGGTTGAAGAAGAGAATCATTACATCAGCTGTATTTTCATGAGAATAGTGTTCTAAAAATACTTCGTATTAATTCTTGTAATAAGTTACTGGGTCGTGTAGAGCTATAAAATTTGGTATACTAATTACAAAACACATTGCTACATTAGGGACACAATCATATTTAGACAAAGAGTAATTTAAATCAATTAATTTGCATAAATGTCCCTTACCTCGTTCTATGCACCCACAGCGGCGAATTAAAAAACACCTGCCTTTGTGTCTTAGTTTAGGCGTGGTGAACGCGAGCCGGTTAGTTGGGCTGATTGAAGCAATGGTTCAATGCTTCCATGGATCAATAAGGACGAACTGAGCGTTGGCAGATGGTGAGTAATTTCAAGAGCCGTACAGTCTCCTGCTGCTAACATTCATTCGTTTAGTCAATAAGGATCAAACATGAATGGGATCGAGGTCTCTCCGAGTGTGTGTGTGTGTGTGTGTGCGTGTGTGGGAGGGGGTTTGCAAGAGTCCTGATTTGCACCATGAAAAGTGGAAAACAGCTCACGAGCCGAAGCTCAATAAGCGTTCAAACCAGTCGTATCGACATTTACACAGAGTCAAGATGGTGGCGTACAGCCAACCGGTTACGGATAAGTCAATCTGTTTTATAGGAAACGGGACTGCACGCATATTCCGGTCTGTTTTGTATCAGCAATTTCTGCGAAATACAGATTACAAATATCGATCTTTCGAGGAGAGCAACCAGCTGGATTCCATGTCTTGTGTGCAGGATAAATCGATATGCTAGAGAACGTAGGTAGCGCTGATTTTGCAAAGGCTCCGGGATGTGACCAGTGTAGTAATGTGTTTAGTCATCAATGGATCGATTTCATTGGGGCACATGAATGGAATATTTAGGCTGGAAGAAAAATGTGTTTGTAAAAGCATTACGCGGATATTGTACGTCAAGTTGGAAGCACTTCAACTAGAGTGCTCAAGGGAATACTGATGTGTGGCGAACTCTTTTTTTTCGGAGAAATTCATCGAAATTTCTTGGCTTTTCCTGAATTCATATCTCAGACTATTCTTTCAAAGTTTGTTTGAGTTAACTAGTGAATTCATATGCTAGGAACAAAGACCGTTTTCATGACAAAAAGTTCAGGCTTTCGTCTGGATACAGGTGGCCATCTTTGATATCCGATTCAGCCTCAAACAGCCAAATATGAAGTTGCTGAGGCCATTCGATGGTGGTAAGTTGGTCACACAATGTTTGCAGACGACAATCGGTAAGACATTGTAAGTTCTTCGCACTGGAGATGACCTATTTCGATGTACGGAACAAGCGGCTGTAAGGTTTACGAAAACGCGAAGTACTCCGTGTACCCGATGTTTTGATATTTTAATAATTGCTATGGAAGCCAAAGGATTCACTAACCAAACGGAAGAAAACGATGGACAATGTGATGTGATACCATTAAGGTTTAGTACGAAATCACAGTGCGATCGACAAACTGACGTTTCGGCATAGAAGGCTAGGCTTTTGCAGAGAGGTATCCAATCGAGTTAAGAAAAACAAACCTTGCATCATTACGAATATGTCAGACCAAGTTGTCTGCACGTGCGTTTGTATGTGCTTGTGTGTGTGTGTGTGTGTGTGTGTGGGGGCATTTCGAGCAATTGTGGAGAAGGAATAAAAGACCCACGTGCAACTACCCGTTTCATTCCCGCACTTATTGCTGTGCCACTGTTCTTCGTACTCATTTGATTCCGACCATGAGCTTCTCAGGATCCCCTACCAATCCGGCACACACCAACACTAGATGAAGACATATTATTAGTTTTTTCAGCCCTATCAAACTATGCTTTGTTTTCCCGCATGCTTTTCTGAGTTTATACGCCGATAGGCTATGGATACAACATTCGATTAGTTTGGGTGAGTGGATTAGGTTTTACTCGTTTGCTAGTAACACTAATTTTAGATCCTGACTCCGATCGGGATTAGCAGAACTTCAGTTGACCTGAAACCGATTGATTTTGTCATTGAGCCACTTCCCCCGGGGAATGAATAACAGTTTTTGTGGTACTTTGTCACAGCACGCAAAAAACTCATTCTAACCTTTCTCTGAAACACCGTTTGCACACACACACACACACACACACACACACACACACACAAACACGCACCTACATACAATCTCTGTGGCAAGTGACCTGAGTTGGCAACCACCATCTTTGTTAATTAGTTTTTCCTTGCTTTACTTTATTACCCTCATCCCAGGCCGCAGTCACCTGCTCGCGTTTATTCTCTCATGCCGCGGAACACTGAATGACCTGAGCAGGAGCAAAGACAACAACAACAACAATGGATGAACTATGGCCCCTAATCTCAATGTGTTCCGAAGGTCAAGTGGCCAAGGGGTTCGTTAGATCAGGATAAGAACACTACTTTACGAAACAAATATTGCTCCAAGAGATCACTTGAAACACATTGACCCCAAAATTTAAGTGGAACGATGATTGAGACCAGAGCTTCAGACACTTGGACCTTTAATGATAGGATAAGAACTGGATCATCAGAGTTGCATATTGGGCGATTCATTTGCCCTGTTGAACTCACATCATGGATAGTCTACATTTTGTATGAATCTCAAGGTTTTGCGAAGGGTTGTAAGCCTATCTGCAAAAGCCAGGCTGTGAAAACCAAAATGTCGACTCATGACGAGTATCTGAAATCAACCCGTTTATAAATTTGAAGCATGCCTATCCTTCTTCGATACAATTCAAAACATTTTCGGTTCTGACAGATTTGTTCTTCATATTTTCGCTACGTCCCGGTTGCGAAAGCAACAATAGCAACAGCAGCTGTAACAGTTAGAGTAAGCACGTACTACTACTACTACTACTACTACTACTACTACTACTACTACTACTACTACTACTGCTACTGCTACTACTACTAGTACTGCTAGTACTGCTGCTAGTACTACCATTACTACTACTACTGATACCGCGACCAACTTCTCTTATCACTACTTAGCAACGGAACAATTAACTGAGTAAGGAGTATGGCCTGTGTGAATCTTGTCCATTAATGCCTTAATAACGTGGAAATCACTAAAGTAAAGCTTCTGAGTGTCCGTCTGTGCAAACACCGGCAAGGGCACTTGCGAGTTATTTCACTGTGATATGAAAGCTGCAATGTGAATGCGCTAAAAGTTTCCTCCATCTCGCGCAGACAAGATACTATTGATCTTACTAAGTGTATAGGTATAATATAGTGGTGAGAGAACATATATGTTGCACTAATTTCGTGGTCCCAGATGTGCGCAATCTTTTATTTTATTTTTTACTTCCGTTATTAATGAAATAACAATGCATATCATTTTTCAGGAAGGAGACCTCAGCCAACAGAAAGCTGCCAAGTGGGGAAGTTGACCGGCGGTGAAAGGATTCGAACTGGCGAGCTTCACGCCCGAACGCCAGGACCTTATCCACTTGGACACTGCTGGCTGTACCACAAAATGACAGAGATTGCATCCAAAAGCCTCACTATGGTTGGAGTTAGGTGCCTGAAGCTCCGAGATGGTTGCTGGCCATGAAAGTCTCAGAGAACTCTCGTAAAAGACCATGCTTTTCAGAAAGGTTTTGTTGAGAAAGTCTTACGCAAAGCTTGGCCTCATCCACCGGAGTGACTGATAGCCTGCCTAGGGGAGATAGCTAATCGTTGATTCCACACCACCAACGGTCAGTGTACGAACTTCTGAGTTTTGTGGCTATTGGCATCTGTGGGCACTCGGGATGCTTGGGTTCATCCAAAGGAAGTATGAGATGGTTCACGGACTCCTCCCTGTTTGATTTGACCGCGTTTTGATGAATTTCTCACTCACCGTCTTCTCGGCAGTCCTATTAGGATTCACACGTTTTCGATTTTACAAAAGAAGAGTGACAGTAACTGCTGGAAGCAACGTGTCTTTTCGTTTGCTTTCTACACTAATCCTATTTGCTCTTTGCCCCGGATGTAGCACGTCCCGTTTGGCATACGGTCTGAATTCAGAATGATAAAGCATGTAAACTAGAAGTGCAATTAATATAGTCAACATTGTTTGTGTTGCAGACGGTTGGTGGCACACGAAAACGCACGCGTCACGAGCGCAATTCACAAATAGTCACCTGACCTGTTTGTCAGATGATTTCGGTGAGCTTTTGTGTTGTGTACGAATGGATAGCAAGATTCATACAAATTTAGCTGTGCCTGTGTCTCATAATTGGCCTGGAAAATACACTGTGTACAACAACAGCTGACTGCTCCTGTGGTTACGTGACCGGACGTCCACGTTCACAAATGGAAATTTCAACAGTATTAGCATTCGATGTCTGCGAGTAAGATATTATTACACAGGAGATGGTTACATTTCGGAGATAAGCTCTAGGACAGTTGTATCGTGATGAAAGTACTAATTCACTTTGGTGAGTTTTACTATATTGTTCTTTAGGAAACACCATGCACCTGACGACCAGGTGGTCGATTCCCTCGGCTTATAGGTTTGAGTGAATTGGACAATTGTACTTATTCCAAGGGTTTCACATTTTACCAGCTAGTGAGAAAGCTTAGTTCGAATTGAAATATGAAATTTCATCCGAAACTGTTCAGTTTGAGCCGAAATACGGTGGAAAATGTGTGATTTTTTTCCCAGACGAAAATCACCGATTCGCTAACTCCCCTACCTAGTCGGCCAGTCCGACACTGACTTGTTGCGGGCATTCGGATTTGCGACCTTCGCACAAAGCATTCGCATTTATCCAGTGTGAGACAGTATCGTCGTGATGCCGTGGCAACAACGATAGGACGTTCAAAATGAAATCGGCCTCTTTACGTTCGCATAGCTAAACCAAGCAAGCCTGAGACAGTAACAGTGTTGCCCAAGTGCCGGATGTCACGTGATTGATATCGACAGTTCTAGTGACGTCAAGTGAAGTATCTCCAGGTTCCAGCGGACCGTGTAAAACAAAAGCGAGAAACGACAGGGTTTACTTGTCTGGCATCGGAATCGCAGGCAGTATTCAGGATCAACGTTTTCAATGAAACTTTGAGAAGAATCCTCTTGTCTGCTTCGTGAATCGAACAGATAACCAAAGGAAACACTAGATGATACGAAAA
Organism: Fasciolopsis buskii; assembly: GCA_008360955.1. Lineage (NCBI taxonomy): Eukaryota > Metazoa > Platyhelminthes > Trematoda > Plagiorchiida > Fasciolidae > Fasciolopsis > Fasciolopsis buskii. The sequence continues at coordinate 129,990 of LUCM01003119.1, read as the reverse complement.
CCGTTTATTATGAACTGAAGCAAGCGTACGAGACAAGTGAATAGAACTGCAGCCACTATTTTAAAAGCCCCATTCAAACGGGACTGATTAATGACATTAATGATAACACGAAATGGTGAAAAGGGGTGCTTTACTTAGCAAATCTAGACTAGGAACTACGCGCACATTCCGAATGATATTTTTCACGATAAACTGGATCGAAACCAATTCAGTACACACTGTTAATTCGTATTCGTTCGTTACCGTGACTTACCGATCTTTCTGTACTAATTCCAAGTCCAAATATTGTAATCTCCTACCTCCCTCGCTTACCTGGCATTGCAGCACCAGTCATTCAGGAGTAAGTTTGGAGAAATAAAATGACCTGTGAAAATTTCGACACTTTCATCTGAAGCCATTGCAGCTCCATGTCTGTCTACCAAAACTGACAATGTCGGTCTTCGCAAAAACATGAACTTTGTCCTCATTGTTGGTATCAAATTATTCCAGTGGATTTTGACCAGAATGGGTTAAAGTGAGTGCGTGAAGAATATGGATAGAGGCGAAATAAATGTGGTTTCATGAGAATATGACAATCAGAGAAGACCAGGTATTTGTTTGCGTATAAAGAGTCGTATCCTGCCTCTTGGTTTACAGGAACCACTCAAGGACACAAAGACCAGTTGGGGGATACAGGAATCTTGACACCAGTAAGTCCTTCTTGTGTCACTCCCATTGTTACACCTCTCAAAGAGGACCGAGGAACCCCGAGAATTTGTGGCGATTATTGAATTATGGTGAATAAATTCCTCAAACAATTGCTCGACATATGGGCACGAAGATATCGTTCGTCAGTTTCATGGAACTAAATTCATATCCAAGCTCGACCTTCGACAGGCATTCGTAGAAGCACCTTTCGATGACCAACCACGTGGGTTAAACACCACAAACACTCCCTTTGGACAATTTCGATATAATTTTTTGTCCTTTGGTCTTTGTGTTTCCCCTTGAAGATTTTCAGAACGCAATGAACAGCATCATTTCTGATTTAGGTGGCGTTTCTGCCTATCAGGACGACATCATTGTACATCCACTCACCAAGGAATTACACGATAAGCGTTTATTGCTTGAACCATTTCTTGACCATAATGTTGCTATTAACTTTTCACCCTATGACTTTACCTACTTAGGCCGTTTGGTAGACCAGCATGTTTTTCGACTCCATCCTACTGGCTTTTCGGTTTTGTTCCATGCACAATCACCCAAATCTCCGGAGGACTTTTGCTCATTATCGAGTGTCCTTCGACACTATTCACGATCCCCTCTGTGTTTTTCCATCAGCGTGCAACCTCTTTTTCGTCTTTCGTCACCAGATTCATTCGTTTGGTCTTCTTCACACGAAAACATACTCTGTTGGTTGTTAGAATTCACTTCGATCAACGCTATTTAGCATGCTATTCCGCCAAAACTAAAATCAACGGACATCACTGACGCATCCCCCACCAGCATCGAAGCGATGTTAGATCGAAATGGCCATCCAGTAGTCTGCATTTTTCACCGTCTTAGTCCTGTGAAACGGGCATATTTCGAGACTCAGCGCGAGACTCTAGCTGTATTTTTGGCGGTTATGCGACTACATACGTATTTATTTGGTTCACATTTCCCTACTGTGACAGATCATGAGGCTCTAAAGTTCATTTGCTATTCCCACACTTCTCTGGCAAAATCTTCTACAGCTATGGTGTCGCCACCTCCACGACACTTTCTATCTAACGAAATAGCTGAGAATTTCGTGCACAGACTTAAAAGCGTCACCAATTCAATCAACGCCTACACATTTGATTAACTTGATCGACGAGTTGACAACACTATAATTCAGAACACGCTACTAGCGGCAACAGTCCAGCAAAGTGATTCACGAACCGCGTACTTCGAACCAAAGTCATTTTCCACCAAGGTAATGCACAGAGGCCGTCAGAAGTCATCGCAGTAAATCAGTTAGGTCACAAGCTTTTTCACATTTTCGACCTTACTGACGGTTCATTACATCCAATTCATATCTATCCAATTGATTTTAACTCCATGTCTGATTTTTTATGTGTCGATACCACTCTTGGTATCTCCGAGTCTCCTTTAGACGTCAGTAACTCTAATGAAGAACCCACACTCGCAGAACCAGTCCACCTTCATTAGAAAAACCTGGAAAGTCATTTAAGGTTTCTCAACGGATATGATGAGTTTCAATTACCATAAACCACAAATTGTTTTACTAAATTTATAACCAATTGTACCTAGGATTGCGGAAAATGCATTTTCGTGTGTGTTGTTCGTTGGCTTCTTGTTTTTCCTGCTGATAGGAGCTTTGCGTCGTTCGTTTGCGCCAGCGCTACTAATTCGTGACCTAGCATTATTCGAGACTATCACAAACATCCATCGTAAGAGTATAGAACCATGTAGGCCTCGGAGATCTGTATAGGTCTAGTTAAAAAAACTGTGGACCAAAACAACAGTGACATTGGGAATCGATTTATCAAACAACCGACCTGTAGAATACAAAACCTAAACTTAAGTACAGGGTAAGAACAATGCGACTGAAAAACTGACGGTCAGTCGTACGTCAGTACCTATCGGTAACGGACGTTCCTCAAACGGTCAATACAAAAGAAGAGCAAAAAATCAGCAAAAAAGATAAAGCGGTTTGATAAATGTATGAGTAGTAAGTAAGGTAATATTGGTCGAAACGTTTCTCTACTGAGCTCAGTTGGAAAGACAAAGTGGAATCCGATCGGTCGGTGATGATCAAGTTTGACCAGTGTCCCATATGAATTCGACCTTAGCCAATAAACGCTCTCATAGTGGAGGGCCTCTAGCTAAGACAAGAAAAGTCTAGTTGGCAATTTTACAGTAACGCAGTGTTCTAATTTGACCATTTTCTATTTCCCATTGGTGTTCATTATGTCCCGGCTTTGCATTCCTCGAAAAAAGTCGTTTATGGAGATCTTAGACGGATGTCTCAGTCGTTGTGAGCATTCGTTCTAGTTATCGTTGATTTCTTTGAGGCTCCGATTGTCATGTTTGACACCTGAGTAGCAAACATTTGATCACCAGACTTGGTGACATCCACCGACTGTCACACCTCGACCGGCGATGGAAAGCCCGCGGTCCAAACGCCAAACTCTACGACCAGGGCTACAGAAAGAGTCGGGTGGATATTACCAGATTAAGTCGCACCAACCGACTGAGATGCTTGTCTATTTGAAGCTTAGGCTGAGCAAATCCATTTTGATCTGTTTCTTTCAATCAGACCACAAGCAACGGGTGTGACAAACCCATTGACCTGTCCGATACACCCAAAGATTCCGGTTGACAATCGTGAACATGTTGCCGTCCAAGTCCCCTGATCTTAGTGCGACTGATTCACATTTCGAAACTCGAAAGCCACGACCTACTGATGCAGTAGTGTAACATCCTACACGGAGCTAGTAGCCTTCTGAAAGAGGTGTCAGGCGGCCTGAACTACAATGCACAAATATGGAAGCGAAGATCTTATGGGGCGAAGCCCCGTGGGTGCGATCAGTGACGTTCTGCCCTCGGGTGTTCATAGTCAAGACAACCGCGTCTAACCAGCCGGGGACAATAAGGAAGTCTAGTGTTGGGACATGAAATCAGTATACGAGATCCGGTCAGTCGCAATACCAAACAGATACGATTTTGGACTGGCTTCGGCTCGAGCTACGCAAACGAAAACAATCGAACGATTCCAGGATCTGGGAAAGCATTCGAGTTTTATTTACAACTCACCTGTTCAGAAACAAATGTGGAGATATCGTGATTTGTGGAGTACATTCCGTGCAATGGCCGTCGAGAAATATTTTGGATTTCACGATCGTCTGTTGTCGTGGTTCTCATTGGGTGGTAATCTTGACCGGCCGGATTGTTGTATCATGTGACTTCGACGCAGACTCCCCACAAGAAAGTAGATCTCAGTCGATATAATTCGTGAATATGCATTTGTCATTGGGTCTTTCTTTATAGAAAGCGTGGAAATTAGATACGCAAGAGGAAGTACTAGGTGTCCGAACCTCTTCTGAACAATACGTAATGAAGTTCGTCAGTTTTGTTCCACTTGTTCGATCATTTTGTGCCGGAAATGGTCGACAGGATGTGTTCGTTTTCCACAGAAAGAGACTGTAAGGGTAGATGCTATTGACCCGTCATAACCATTACCTGGGTCAGAGATCAACACAGCTGCAGTGGCATCGCACTGATCCTGACAATCGATAGTCTTAGGGTAGGCGCAACGTGTTAAGTCGATGAGGGCTGAGGAACCAATTATCCGCCAGAATAATCGAAGAGTAAGTGTTGATCGTGAAAGACCAACATAATTTATTTGATTGTGAATTTTTGTCTGATTGACTTGGCTTCAGTGAGAACTGGAGATAGCGGCCGCGAGGTAGAATCGATTGAGGATTTATGCCGAAAGAAGGGCAGTCACCCGTCTACTTTGCAAAGGCCAGTGTCTAAACCGTTTGGTTACAGTTTTGTATGGACTTCTCTTTGATTAAGGAATTACTAAGCTTGTCGTAAACAAATCCCGTTAACCACGAGGAAGAGTAAGCACACAGGATGCTAGATCCATTTGGTGTGCACGCGTGTATCAGCCAAAAAAAAGCAGCTCTACTCAGTAGATGTCGACTCTTCATCGTTCTATCCATTTACCACTGTCTAGAATCTTGGCACCGAAAATTCATAAGACTTAAAAACAACTAGCACGACTAATATTAACTTTCGTTGAATGATTGTCGACGCTGGATATGATATGTCTTTATCCGCTACAGTGTTGGACGAAAAATTGTACCAGGCTGACATGTATTCAACAGCGTCAGCTAATGAAAACCAAACACTCACGATGACATTGTCACAATAATTGCAATCGTTCATATTGAATACTGCCAAAACTAAACGGCATTTTATTGGTTCTTCATTAAGGAAAGGGCCATGAACCGACTTGATTCCGTGAGGTGTATGAAACTAGTACACTGAAATTAATTTGCAGGACGTCCAGCTATCATCGTGGAAGATTCAGCATAGTCTAGTGGTCGGCAACTTACACCCACTAACGGACAAACAACAAATAGGACTGGCTCACAAATTACGTATTACAAGCCAAATAGATCTATCCTCTGCCCGATGCCGAATTGGGTTGGGAACCGAAGAATCATCCAAGTGGTCAGTACCGGGCAGCTCAGAAATGCATGTCGCCATAGGAGAATCGCTGCACGGGAATTCAGCCCGGATCTTGTTTGAGAAGAAAATCAAATGTGTCCCGTTCGAAACTATCAGGTCTCAAATGACCTGAGCGAGCGAGTTCGCTTGTGTATTCACGAATCCATACCGGATGGTTTGCACACGGGTTTTGAACAAACCCACGGACCTTTCCGGAGTTCACAGAATATCGACTAGGAAATAGCCCCATTCACCGAACACCAATCTAAAATCACTTCGCAGAGAGAAAAATATCCCTGGCATTGAGGACAGAGAGAAATTATGGTCAACCAGCGGTGATCAACAACAAATTTGAAACAACACGTCGAGTTTTAGAAAGTATCCCAATAGATTCCAAGCCAATCGGCCTATGTGGTTGCACTAGGAAGCCTGTTCAGCCATCGTGTTCACGATGGAACAAACTAACTAATCATGCAACACATTGACTGTGACACAATGAATATAAAATATTGGCGTGGAACAGAAATCACGACTTGTCTGAGTTGAAATTTCCGACAAACTTTCCCTGATGGATGCATACGTGGCCATCGCACGAGACCAAATTAGGACAAGGCATACGATATACATAGAAAACCCAATCAGGCAAATCGAAATAAGACTAAATGCCGCATTGCAATTCTGAATGAGGTTGAGAATTGCAGTAATATTTTGAATAGGCTTTGCCGGTAAAATAAATTGCTTTGGTTTATCTGAAGTATGAATGTCCTCTTGGAGTCAGATGAACGATAAGATCTTCATGAAAATGCATATTTATGCCATTCCATAAAAAACTTTCACGATTGGGTAAAATGCTTTTCAATACATTCGTAACGCAGAAGCCAAGTGTGGCTGTGTTCCAAGTGCGAACCGGTAGCTTTTATCGAATGTTTGCATATTTTCTTTACTGCGTCAGAGTCGTCAATCTGATTCGACGTTGTTTCATACATCAACGACTCGTTCAGCTTAGTGAAGAATGAAAACAGAGCGGAAATGCTGTAGTTAGAAAAAAAAAGAAAATAATTTGTTCTCAGATGGGCTCAGGTTCATGGTCTGGGTCTCCAACCCTTCTGTGTAAATTGACTTCACATCATGGCGATTCGTGCACAGAGCATTCATCGGCGGTCAAGCAAAATAGGTCGTGGGGCTTGGACGTGAAGTTTGCAGGTTCGAATCCTTCCACCGCCGGTCCACGTCCACATTCGGCAGCCCTCTGTTGGCCTCCTAAATAATGATGTATATTGTTATTTCCTTAAGAAAGGAAGTAAAATATAAAAGATTAAAAAGCTCTGTATACCTACTGATCAGCATCCTGGGATGCTAAAACGATTTTCGATCTGTGGAACATCAAATATATCTTCCATATCAGTGCCATCTAATCTGCGGCTAAAAATCAAAAGGTATGGCTTGGCGAATATGAATCATGAAATTCAAAGAAGAGCCAGTACGGTATTGGCATTGAGTCATTCACATAGTTCGCGGAGGATTAAAAAACCAGTCGGTCCCGATTGATAACATAATAATGCATCTGTGAAGTGTGGCATCGTGATAGGCTTTTGTACAATTCCCGTGAAACAATCCGGTATTGGTTCGTTGTCTCGTGCATCTACTACCAACTAGCCAGAATAGCGGCGAAAGTGAGTAGTGAAAATTCCACGACCGTGATTGGTCCAGAGGTAATTTGTAGCGTCAGGAGCGCGCATGGAAACTCTTCGTTGAAGAGTCTAAAGAAGCACCACAACTGTAATTCGCTGATAATTTTTTGTCAATTGGGCTAAGCGAACTTTACGAACTAGGGCAGAATGCCACCAGTATAGAGAGGAATTGTAAGTGGTAGCTGACCAGCGGCAATAACCGCAAAATCGGTCAAGAGCTTCCGGAGCAATTTCATTCATTCATCCATTATCAACGAATCAGAGTTGTGGTTCTTCTGTGAACTCTTCAACGAAGAGCTTCCAAGAAAACTCCTGACGCTACATATTTGATTCTGGCGAGACATTATATATTAAATATATATATATATATATATACTTCGTAATCAAACCCTGATGTAACTTCCAGTTGCTGGAGCTCGCTTTCTGTCTTCAGTCGCACAGTCTGTGTTGGGGTCATTCACAGTTAGCGCCACCATTTTGAGCCATGGAATTACAGCTCCGCCAAATGGCTTCCTGTCGATAATAACGGACCGCGTCTAAGCATCTGAGTAGAGAATAGTCCCACAAACACTCAGACTTCTCCTCCAAATCCAGTAGCTTAATCCGCTCCCATTGCAGCTAATTTAGGAACACGTCAACTGAAAGCAATTCATGACCCCTTCGTGATTTTTTATGTAAAAATTGTAGTGTTACTTTAAGTCTCCCATTTACGCAGAAGAAACTACTTCAGGTACGACTTTTCTACCTTACCCAAAATGACTTCTAATATGGTATTACATTCTTTCTAAATACTCATATTTAGTCGCTGTATTGGTTGCGTCCGTCTAACTTGGGGTTTCAAATATCCTTCTGTAGGAAGATGCAATAGGATAATGTCTGACGAACTTGCAGCCCAATCGCGTGAGCTTTCCCAATCGATTCGTTTCCCGAGGTTTTGCGCATATTAATTATTGAGCGGTTTTTCCTTCCGAAGCTTTTCACAGGTAAGCACTATATGCTACGCCGTATAGTGTAGTTAACAAGAAGATGTTCGCTCTGATTTCTCGTAAAACTGCCAATCATTTTACAATTTCCTGATCCCGATAACTCCATACAGGACAACCAAGTTGAGCAGACATAAGAATTCAAAACGTTTGTATTAGCTTCATGCGGTTGGCACTCAACTTACGTCAGGCGTGTCCGTTGAATTAATCGATTCTTCGTCACCGCATTGTGGTTGAACTTTTGATCGGTATCAGACGTTGCGATTCAACATCCAACGCCATTGTATGCCCCAACGGGAAATTTGCCATGAATATCCTACAGGCACTTTCAACTGGAGGAAGTGGTGTTACCTATGGATTTATGCGAAGTGCTCGGAAAAACTCGGTTTACACAGGAGGTAAATAAACTACCGGCGGCACAATCACAACAAGAATATCTGCAGGGGTTACTCACCAATCGCTCAGTGTTTATGGCTCCTATTCATTGTTCTCAGATCCATTAACGGTCTCTTCAACAAGAGCCCAAGCACATTCATTAAGCATTACAAATAGCATTTTACAATCAAAACTTGCCTTGAGAAAGTCCACCCACGGCAGTCGAAACGTTGGCGCATTACAACTACCAACAACGCTGCGTTCTTAACATTATATCATTCACAATTAAGTTCAGGATCTATTTACAACTGATGGGTTTATATAACCGGTTGGAAATATCCCGATTGGTGGATTGATGGAATACGTTCCGTCCAATCGTCTTCGCGGAATGTTTGGATTTCAGGACCGTTTGTCGTCAGAGTTCCTATTGCTTGCCTGTATACGCAGACTAGCATGAATCTATAGCGGGCTGCATCACCTGACTTGCATGTTTATTCACCACGAAAGCCTCAAATTTAAAGTAACAAGCAGCTTCAAGTGATTGATATTAGTGGCTTTTAGTTTTGACTCATTAAGGCATGTGTAATGAATCGCTCCATCATTTCGCTAAACGACTGTTGATGATTGACAAGAATTTTGCTTAAAGCTTCTTCTGGAGGATAGATGAAGTTTTTTTTAATGGGCTGCCCATTGATGTTTGCGCGGTTGTCCTTCTGGTTCCTCAGATTTCACCTCACGAGATCTTTATTTCTAGGACCAACTGACAATTAAATTTGAATTCCAGTGGCAACTTTGAAGAATGATCTCCCCTGAGCATGCATCTCACGAGGTAGGAAAATCCTAGATCAACTGCACTTGAACTACAAGGATGCACGTCAGTAGGCCATAAGACTTGTCAGAAACAGCCAACTTCAATGTTCCCCATGGTTATGAGTCTCTGTTTGTTTTTATCCCAGCCTCTGGTTGTCGCCTAACTGCCGCTGACATTTTGTTGGTCGCGGTAATCTGGGTCTCAATAACTGCCTCCGTTCGCTGAAATTACAGCTTTTGGAGAAATTTGCACTAGGTTATCAAGTCACGTGACTGTGGCCGATAGTTCATACACACACACACACACCGTCGTCAAGAGGCTAACATAGATTTGCCGGACACTTAAACAGTCGTCAGAAGCTACTAAAAGTTAATGCATTCATCCGTGTTTTTGTTTTTTCTTTAAATGATTCATTACCATTGTTGTCGCACTTCAGATTTCATTGGTTACTTTTGCTGAACATAAAACGGTTACATTAAGTAAAGTGTGCAAGCCGGTGCTTACCACGAACCTTTAAAATTCCTTGGCCTGACTCGAACTGATTTGATAAAGTAAGCTAGGAGACACTTTGTATTAGGGCCTGTTAACAACAGTAGATCGTCAATGTTCAAGGGGAACCGGACTGGCAATAAAAATGGAACATTCGTTCTGATTTTCACTCGAATACCTCGAGATTTCATGACTTCCTCACATCGCACCGAGTGCCAAATAATAATGTCCTCTCGAATAAAATGCCTGACTCCTGCGATTCTTACTCCGGTTGGTCAGGCGATTTGCGTTAGGTGTTTCCAGCGCCAGACTTCCCCATAGCTCACCAACCGACATCCGCCACGACTGTGTCGTCTTCGGGGAATCACGCGTTGCGCAGGCCGGATCGCATAGTTTCGTTTAGTGATGGGACAGCAAGTTCAAGTTTGGACGAGGCGTAAAATTACCATGTCAAAGTTGACAAGTGATAAACCAAAGGCGGGAAATGGCTATCTGTGTCCTTCACTGCCGAAGCACTGAGGGTCGGAATTGAAAGATTTTGAAAATGGAACCAGCGGTACTAGGACGACAAAGATTACATACTTTATGTGGAGGTTTGTATGACAACGGAGAATCTCGCGAACGGAGAATAGATTAGTCGTGAGAATCACTTGCTCAAACCAACAGTCTTTCAAGACGAATAATCACATCATAGTCGAGGTGAGAATCGCAGAATGAAGGCCGGGCGCACAAAAGATTTTCCACAGCCTTCCAGGCCACCGAATTTAAACATGATTAAAAACGTGGAATACCATTCGAAAAGAATAATTGTCTTGATGGAATTTTCACAGTGCAGTAAAAGTGCTTTGGCCGAAATATCAGTAACAATATGTCAAGACAAGTCTCCACCTCGACGACCAACAGTCCTAGAAAAGGAACGTTTGGATTCATACACCATCGATTTTTTCATAACGCATTGTTCCTAGGGTTTTATAAGATCTATGCCCATACTCATCACGTGCGGTCCAAGTTAAATAAAACACTTCACTGTACGGGTATCATTTTGGTTCTAAGTTTAGGCCTCGTGTGCCTCCCAGAAGGTCGGTGAAATCTGATATTCGGATTGTCTCCCCGGAATAAGTCAAGAACTTTCACGAACAGAGGATCATGGTGTCCACGTGGATTCCGGACTCAAATCACCGAAAGGAAAACTCCTCATCCGATGTCAACTCAACATTCAGTATATGATACTTCCAATGGCTCTACAGTCAATATCCAAAAACGGAGGATAGTTAGGAAACGTCGGTTTGAGTTCATCCCACGTAGGATGGTTGAAGACAACACTTACAAATTCGGGAAAATGTAGTGATGCAGCTGCTCCCGCGACATGAACGAACAGCTTGTCGTTGAAAAATAGGAGCAAATGCTACACGTAAATTCCGAAATTGCACCGTAGATTGAGCATAAAATTTGCGACAACAAAAAAGGGTAGAGTAGATTTCCTCGGTGTGTTCGTAGATCATCTAACTCCGACTGTATGTTTTGATTTGAGGTTGACAAATGTTTAATAGGGTAAAAGCTATGAACTCGGCCAGTTAATGTCGCACTGCGAATTCGCCGAAACTTGGTGCAAACCTGTGCGAATGGCGTTCGAAAGTTGACTCGTTACTCTGAATTATGCACCATGCAGTTTTTTGGTTAGTGTTTGGGTTTGTGCAATCCTTGCCGATTAGGAATTGACGAGATGCCAACACTCAAGTGCGAGGACCCATTGGCAGCATGCGTGGATTACGTGTAGTCTTAGTTACGTATGTTGGAAAAAGCTGCCGGTTTTGACGGGAAGAACATTTGCTCTCCCAGTTCATGGTGGTGGATAGCAAATAATCACGAAAAAATGGTGGAAATTTTTAATTTAAGCAAAACTGCAGGGTGTTTCAGGAGGTAGTCATTGATTCCTTCCATTATTTTTAACGCCTTTGAATGATGTGTTGATGACTTGTGTAGAATATTCCTATCAGACGTTATAGGTACAGGATCGGCAAGGATACGTGATCCCAATTTCCATGCAAATTTCCTGATCGTTCCAGTGTCGCCGGTGTTCTAGGCTAGTTTGGTTTTACTCCCAATTAATATTTAGTGAGAATCGTGTCGCATAGTTGCGAATCGATGAAATCAGGGCGAGAACCGATGCACAAGGCTAAGAATTATCATACACGAATGAGAACAGTTGTGACAAGGCTGAGTGCTTCAAGAAAACCCGTAGTTTTGTGAGTTTTCAGCGAGGCTCAAATACTTCTCTGGGATCAGGAGTGTTTCAGTTCGTTACTACTGGGACCACCTGATCGAAAAAAGGAATCTACCGGGAGTGGTAAACAGTTGCTGACCTCAAACGGTTTGGACCTTATCGGACCCAAACACACAAAGCTTACAATCACACTTCGTCCGCAATCCTCTTGTTAATCGTACCCAGTCTGGAACAACATGCCGGGTTCTTTCTCTTCTATCAACTTGCTTCCTCCATTAGTGAAATGACGAAGTTTATCGTTTTTCGGGAAGGAGGTTGCGGTGAACCGAGGGATGGCAAGTGAGGAATTTGATTTTGGGCCCGGAAGATTCGTTATCGAGATGTCAACAACCCGGCAACCAAATAAGCACCTTGTTTGCGTTCCCGTCCACTCTATAGCATATCTGATGTTCAGAATTAACTTTGCTAATCCCTCCCCTGGTGTATATTCACCCACTAAATCCTCTTTGGCGGATACGAATCTACTCATGTTATGTATATCTTCTAATTGTGCCGATACCCTTACTCCTGCCCTAGTTTACGTCCATCGTCCCCTAGCACATCGCATTATGGTTTGTATCACGTGAACGTACGCATTTTATGGCTGAAGGTCAACCCAACAAACCAATCGCCTCTGTACTCAGATCGCTAAAGTAGACCGTTTGCCTGTCTATGGTCTTGACCAAGAAGTCTGTTCTTCATCGGCATTCCGCAGGGTGATTGGGGCTGCACTGCTGTTTCCCTGATCTCCTCTCCGAAGGCCAAGCTATCAATCCGACACGCGTACAGCTTGATGAGCTTGAATCAAACACACAAATAGACATACAGACACGCACACTTTCCCACATGTATTGACATGACATGGATGATTAGGTGTTCTCCATGGCCATATCAGTCACGTGGTCGGTGTTGTCATACTCATACACTCAGTCTAGCAAACAGAGCGATAAACAAGCACCGTTCGCGACAGGCTTCGTGCGCGCATATGACAGGTTTTGAGGTGATTGCGTGCGTCCACGGCTTGTGAATGACCTATGGGCATAAATCGGGCCATCCATAGCAGTAGGTACCGCTACGCTGGTGTGCTTTCTGCTGTCCATTCAAATAAGGTAACCGATTATATATATATATATATATATTAAAACTGAAATGACGTAATATCTATCGCGAATTAGCTATCAATGTGACAGATTTGGGGACTGAACCAAACCGCTCTGTTGTTGCGTTCCCCAGTTGACAAAGTCCTATCTAGATGGAAGAGTCACTGGTTATTCGTGTTTCGATTTTGGAACTCTATGTGCTTAATCCTTTCAATAACCGGAACATTACCTTGTCGAGTCGTTGATGGATTTTACTAAACCTATTTTTGTGACAACCATCTAGTGAATTATGCGTACCTTTTTTTGCAATATCGTCGATCTTTGGAAGAAAACTGACAACCGGCGGACGTCACTTTCTCTACTATCTGCTTTGGCACTTGATTTTGCTTCGTGACATTTGTCCGATTGAGTTCGGTTTAACAGACACGAGGTCTGTATAGTTCCCCGCTCGTTCTGCACTTTCGAGAGTTCTCACTTTCGAGAGTTCTCACGTTCGAGCAGCGCCTACCGCTCGACCTTTCCAGCTGTGATTCGCGTATTGCCGTATCACTGCTACTTCCGTACCACGTTATGTACGGCAAGCCATTCGCAACTGGTCGTTGGTTTGCATGTTCCCTAGTCCCCTCAACTGAGGGGCCTTTGTCAACTGCGGCCTCAGAATCTGTCAACAGATACGTCCGGTGGTCGAATACCCCTAGTTCGTTGTTCCAATATCCCTTGGCTTGTCGTGTCTCACTGAAATCGAACACCTGGGTGGCGATATACATGCCTCAACGGCTGTTTCTAACACAACTGGTCTAACCGAAAGTGAGATTAACGTATTTGGTTTTTTCAGGATATGAGGGAGAACCTCGAACAAAAATAGACCTTCTTTGGTTGGTTGCGTTGTTTTGACGCATGGCTAATAAAAGTCTTCCGAAAAGCACTTTTTGTATCGGAATTCACAAGATCACTACCGTACGAATGACTTTGGCGTTTTATTCTACGCATATTTTCGTTTGCTTGACAGTTTGTTTGCTTGCACTCATCATGCGATTTCGACGCTCTGGGATCCGTGTGAACCACGTGTGTAGTTCTGTACAGGGACATTGGCTCTTGTTTTGAGTCTTTTTTGATTGCATATTTGTGGTTCGTTTGTGCTTGTATATGGTCCACTATGGTAGAATTGACGACTGAATTGTGTCGTGGATTTGGGATTCGACTTCAGCCACACATTGCTCAAGCGCTGTCTACGTGGACACCTGGACGTTTACACCCATTGCCATTTCGTACCTGCACGCAATGCGCCTCGTGCGCTTACACCTACTTGACGAGGAATGAATCTTTCAAAACTTGCATTGACAACTTTGGACACGTTGACAAGGCGGGGCATACATGCAACTGAACGAAGGGAGAAGAAAGGAAAAGATGTAGCAACTTGTGCAACACCGAGAGAGAGGTTAGTCGGATTGACAGAATTAGCAAATCATTATTTTTTCACCCTGTCATCAGACGTAGCCATCAGACGATTTTCTATGTTCACGTGCATAAGTCGTGTTCCCTTCGTTTTTTCTACTCTCAGATCATGGTGCGGGTTGCCCGTAGACTTCAGCTGCTATACTCCTTTTATTCCATGTCGCTCAGTCTGTCCCATTTGCGTTACGGGAGCTGAAATGATGAGGATTCCATAGCTACTGAGCGTAGAGTGAAATAGTCACCTTTTGACTTTCCAGGTCTTTTTGGTGAACCAAAGTTGTGCACAATCTTCTTCAGTCTTATGTGGTGTAAATTTGCGGTCATCAGAAAACAAAACCCCTGGATGCTACAAGTTTGTTCAAACTACGGGTCTTTCGAAAGCCACCTAACAGTATCAGTTTTAGTTTTTTTTTTACGATCATCAGTCTGGCACACATACGCCCTGGTTTTGGTTACTACCTGACAACATCATTTACTCAAAAGAGCAAAGATATTCAGGAATAGTGAGAGATCGACTGTAAAATAATAGATCGACGAAACACATCGAAGCAAGGTTTCGAACGAATGAGCTCAATCGACTGCTCCATTGAGCCATATCCCTTATTGTCCTCAACGATCGCTTTGGAAGATCTCGTGTGTCCCAACTCGGGAGCCTAACTGCACCGGCTCGAGACAGTCCATTAGTCACAGTTTTCACACCTTTCTGCCATGCCGTTGACTGACTACATCGACTCACTCTCCAGGCACTACGTGCATCCGAAGACATACTACTAGACAGTCGTTTTGTGCGGGTGCATAAAACATGTCCCAATCACCTTAATCTAATCATATCCATTGCCTATTCTGAAGGTTGGATTCTAAGGCTTAACGCCGAGCCTCTGAGTTATCCATGAAATTCTCCCACCATAATCTATGAATAATACGAAAACAATGTTGACCGAACACCGAAGTTCTTTGCACATCCTCTGTCCGCCTAGGGCATGTTTCTGAGTTGCACAACAATACCAACCCAACTGTAGCAGTGGATACTCGACCCTTGATCGACAAACGGATGTCACGCCGACGCCACAGATGTCTCAAATCGGTGAACGCCAGTCTAGCCATCTATGTATACAAAGACACTATCCGTTATGCGATCGTCTGGAGAGACCAAAACTAATCAACTAACTAAATTAATTTATGTCATCCAATTCTTCTCCAACATAAACAAGATTCGACTTCGAACCAATGCAGTACTGCAACAACATTTTACACTTCGAAGATGCAAAACGCATCCCAAACATACCTCCACTATCGTTCAGACGACCGAGGAAAAGATTCAATTTACCGAGGTCCTCATTCAATAGCACAACGTCATTCGCATACTCTAAGCTAGACAGTTTTCTGTTTTTTGCAAACGTCAATACTAATATTCTCAAATGAAGATAGGGCAATTCACATTGTAAACATCATTAAAACGGAAAGTTGAAGCCGGGCAAACGTGATGAACATTACATGTCGTGGTGAACTCCGGCGGAAGATTGCCACATGCATGAACTCAACTTTGGCTGTCCGCACACACACAGATTAGACAAATGAAATGAATTTCTCTGGCACAC
>LUCM01003119.1:57502-111066 GCA_008360955.1 Fasciolopsis buskii | reverse complement strand
GAACGTCCACAGTCATTGCGGATCTTCGGTCTCACACGGCCGTAGTTCTGACCAGTTTTTGATAGGCGATTTCATCATAGTGGTGCTCGCTTGCTGTGCGACGGAGAATCAAAGGAACATGGACACTATGGATGCAACCAACCATTCGAGACGTTTGTATACGCCAAGGTACCTCATTGAGTATATGACATCCTGAGTAGTTAACCAAACGGGCATACTTCAATGACTCAGCTTAACTGCGCTGCAGTATTTTACACCTCGGCGCTGAAAAACTAAGCCCAAGAACAGCTATAATGAGATCGAAGTTATCCTAGACAACTCGTGACTGACTTCATTCTTCACTGGAAAGCATGCTATCGCCAGCATATTTTACGCCACACCGTTTTCTGTTTGAATAAACATTGATATCGCTGTTCTTATACGAAATTCAAGACTATTGCCTATTCAAGTCCCTAAAATTCATCTGCACTCCTACTGAGCCTATTGTATAAACCAACTATTCCTTCACGCATACTGGAAACATGTGTGCCTATTAAACGAGTATAAATGTTACGTGCACAGGGCTAGAGCTCCTCCGGCTGGAGTTTTAGGCGCTCCTGTCTGCAATGTGCAAACGCGAAAGGCAAACTTGTGCACCCGGTAGGTATGTTCAACAACATGCGGCACTTCTGTATCAGCACACATGAGGCCAAAATTCCCATTTATCAAAACGCTTGGTTCCAGTATGTCATACTCGAAATAGTGGATGTCAAAAGTGCCGTGACACAGTTGGTGTTTCCACTGTTTGTTATCATAACGCAGAGGCTCGTTTAAGAGCGAACTCTGATCAAACAACCACCGCTATACCACTGGTTTGTGAAAAAAAACCGAACGTGTGCGGATAAAAGTTCCGATACGCACAACTTGATTCACCTATACTATGCTACACGTGGTCTAACAATTTTTGCTCTTCCAGTCATAGGATTGGGGCGAGCTGTTTCCGGTCTCACATCTAGGTGAGTCAGTCTACTAGGAAACAAATACAAAGATACAACACATACGGATTTAAGGTGAACCTCGGTAATTTTTTCTCCACTCCAGCCCTTCCTGTTTAGGCGATCCTTCGAACGCTTCATCATGATGTTTTGGGTTAGTAAAGTCATGACTTGACAGCTCAGTCTATCGAATGACTCGGCCAGTTTGGACCGATTTGATGTCATATCGATCGGTAATTCGCGTAAAACCGACAGGTCGTAGCAGTGCTAAGCGTTGACTATGGCGGTTAGTTTATGATTTCGGGTCGCGTGGTTGATGGCCGCGGATACTGAAGGATATAAAGAAAACTCTCACTGACAATTTGTGCAAATGCAAGACGTTTCCAGTTTCCAATTGGCGAAGATCCTGTCCAACGAAAGGAAACGAAACGGCTTCCCGTGGTCATTTTGCCACTACGGATTTTGTTTTAGCCCTTATGCGTGATTTTTAGCCTTCGCCCATGATTTTTGGCTTACTGTTTTCGAATCTATCCGCGGTCTCTTTGCTAAGTAGTATAGCGAAGTAGGGCTTGTAGTGTTAAAAAAATTTTAGGTTTATTTTTATTCGAACATTGTTAGAAGTTCGCTTTCACGAGGGTACTTCTTTAATAAACGGTACAGAATAGCAGTCATAAAAAGCATAGTTAGAAGGATAAATGCCCCGAAATGTAATGTGAGTAATAGCCTCGAGCAATTGATACCCATGGTTTTCAATTATGATTCCTTCAGACACCTTTAATAAACCATCTTGACACTTCACTATATGGTCCTTGATGGTGAAGGTTTCTGCTATGCGGTTCGCGGAAAAGCTGCCGTACCGAATGTCCTGGCTTAGGATGTGCCTCGTAAGCCTGTCGATGAGGTGGTAGATTGTTAAAAATGAGAGCAGCTTCGTCGAGTTTTTCATAATGAACAAACTGTTAAGTGGTAAACTATCGCGATGTCTCTTATCAGTAAAGCCGCCTAAGTCGGTGGGCAGCGACCCCCTAATAAGACGCCTCGATCACGTAACAAATCAAGGGGAACTTCGCTTTCGGGTGTCCTTACGGTTGGATTTTCCCAATGGTTGCTAGGCACTGAATGATCGTAAAGATGAAACCTGACACCGGTAGGTCATGTACTCCTTTTTGAAAACCTTAAGGCACCAATTGGTGGCCTGATAACAACACATTTCGGGCATTTTTCAAGTATCATAAATGCGTGAAGGCTAAGAAACCTAGGGTAAAGCTAAAATCCATGCGTTGTGGCTAAATGACCTGTAAGTAAACGTAACAAGACAGCCAGAAAGATAGACTCGTTTTCATGTCCGCTTCGTACCCTGGATCCGAACCAAGTCAGCACATTGTAAAGCTCTCAGAAATTAATGATTATGCTGGTATGAAGCTTACGAACTGGTAAGAATTTGAAAATTCTACTGATACTCAACCGGGGAAAAATACCGGTATTATTGGTCCACGAAAGGCTTGACAACATATCGTGAATGACCGGGGTTGCTAGTACCGCCCACGAACTAGTTGAAAAATGTTGCCAAACAAACTATGGCGATGATCACAGGACATTAGCATTTATGGTTATTTTTAATACACTTCGCATAAACAACACGGGATTAATCTCGTTTCCTGTCAGACGAGAATTCAAGCAGTTGAGAGGATGATTTTTGGTTCCATACTTATTCCTACCTTACTCTGAAGAATGTTTGGGGGAATTTTCCGCCCTCCAATTTTCTCTCACTCTGAAGAACTCGCTTGATCTAAGTTTTATATTGATCCACACCTCTCGAGTCCCATTTTTACTTTCTTTTTTGGCAGTAAACATTGTGGCCCGTTTGGATTCCTTGTGGACTCGAATTCATCCGCGAATCGGTAGCCAACGATGTATCAAACAACTGGTCAATATTTGATTAGAAGTGGTAATTTGGCCCGTATACTTTCTCAGTCGTGCCCTTCCGTTTCCTTGAAGGAATCGAAGACGATGAAAATGCTGGATTCTTGACCAGTAAGAATGTTCATATCTCCCATTAGCTGAGGCCTCCGTGCTCCCCCATGAACTGCTTGTTCAATCATGAGCAATAGTCTTTCAGTGCCAAGTCGCAGAATATCTCTGCCTTACTCATTAGTAGGCACAAACAGTGAACGAAAATAGACAAAAGGGAACAAATTCCACTTTTAGGACGGCGTAGTGTTTGAAGGAACGGCGATCAACAAAGGGAGTCCGGATCTTGTGAAAAGTAAGAGGTATATGTGTATCTACATGTGCCCCGCGGAAGGCACTAACCACGAAGCCGGTTTTTAACCACAAAGCTAGGGGAAGTATGGAAACTAAATGTGGAATGGCAAATTTCACTTGGAATTCTTTCCAAATGAAGACGAAACGCGGAAAAATATCAAGTTCCGTTTCGAAGAATTCTTCGGTTTCTTAACAGTATGCCTGATCAAATTACAAAAATCTCATGTACGTGTCATTTCGGTGATTTGGATGCAGAATACTCAGAAGTTAGCACTCGGATTGATGAACTCGAGCTTGCGGAAGTATTTATGGTATTACACGTGACCAATGTGTCAACCATATAACCACTCAGTTAAGGGCACTAGGACCTCGAATTTCCATGTTGCAGATCAGAAACGTTCAGGGATGCACGTCCAAGACATGCGGCATTGCGTTCTGTGCTGAGTATACATATCGTCTGTATTGGAGCTGTCCACATCGTGGCCTTCTAACCTGAAAATTTTGGATACGAATCTTCACTGGTCATGTTTTTCATTTGTCAGCCTTCAATTAACCGCAATCTTCTAATCGCAGAGAAAAAAAATGAAAGGTGCACGCTATTTGGTGTTTGTGTGCATGTTTCTTTCAGTCCTTGCAGGTTGCTCAAAAACCTCAGCTTCCACGCACAAAATAAATGTCAAGTTATCACCTTTGCTTTCAGTCCGTAGAAGTTTTCTGGATCACAGCACAAAGTTTACAAATCGAATTTCTACGATGGGCTATAGCCATCGGAAACGATAAAAAAATGAGGTGAGCAATACATCAAGCAATCATCATCACCGTCTTCACTGACCTAGGAATCGATATTGTGAACAGCTATCTAATCGTCATCAGTTGTATTACTGTTTCAGTTTGACAGTCACACTGAAATCAGATCTATTATTGTTCAAATGGAAATTTGAACAAACCAGTTCCAACGCGTATTCGGGAAGAAAAACAAACGTTTCAAAAAAAAACGACGCCTCCATTTCTTCACTTCTGTGTACGAGGCAACTGATGAAAACGGACGTAAATAACTTGCTTTTTTATAATTTCCGAGTCAATCTGGTCTTCGGTTGGTTGTTCACCCAGATGACGGAAACTCATTTTATTGTCAAAGCAGTTTTTTTTTCGGAATTGTCAAGTAGTAGTAGTAGTAGTACTAGTCGCAGCAGCAATAGTAGTAGTGGCGAGGAAGAGAAGGAGGAGAGGAAGAGCAAGTGGTTTTTGTTTTTTTTTTTCTAGGTGGCGAAATGACAGCAGCGACGGGGTTTGAAACGCACGCCACGCCTGCAAGTATTCATGCATTGTCGTGTGTGTGACTGACGCAAAAAAATTCGTTTTCTTTCTTCGTATCTACAGCTGAAAGCTTCTCAAAAGGAGTCCTCATTATGATATTCCAATCTGTCCTATTTTCTACCCATCAAGATCTCATCTCGCCGTTTATTGGTGGAGCGTTTGTTACTTAGTTGTCTAACTTATTTTGAATTAGTTGTTCGCGGTTTCACCGGAAAACATTGTATTTACGCTATAAGATTTTGTTGTCGATTTCTTTCACGGGTAGTTACATTTTATTCGTTTTCCATACAAAATACAAACGTATGTGCAAAACAGGAAAAAAAAACAATATTTCTAACACTTGATTGTCCCGTATTTAGTCGAAAACAGAAAACAGCCTCAGAAACAATGTCGATTTGTGCGAAAAAGATGCCGTAGATGCATGAGAAATACAAACGTAGTTTAACATGCACGGAGAAGTTGCAAGCGTTCTGGTCTGAAACATGAAAGTAGAAAGAGAATACTCCCTAGCCAAACCCTAACAGGCGTAACAGCCAGCGTCAACACCTGGACAATCAGATTCAAGGTGGTGGTGTACAGCCAACCCGGTTACACCAGATTGAAGTGATTGTGGCGATAAATTCGACAAGTTTGACTGTTCTCTCCCTTACGCCCAGGATGCTCGAAATCTCGTGTCTGCTACGAGGCATGAGGGAAGTAGTCAGGATCCAGACAGACCTTCCACCCAAAAGTACAAAGATGATCTTGTCACACGCTGAATACTGACGGACCCCACTTAGGCGACAAACGTTATGACACTCGAAAATACAGTCTGCGCATGTACCGACCATCGGGCGATCGGATAATAACCAGTCATTCAGATGAGTTGCTCACGTCTTGAATGACCTAAGCTAAGCGGTAAGGCTCCCATAGGAAAATGAATTTTCAGACCGCCAATTCTCTGTCGTTTTAGCTTTCAACTAGTGAGTCTTAGGGAATGACAACACAATCACAGCCTTCTGGACGGAAGTAGTGAGTTACCAAAACAAACTACCGTTTCCTACATCGTTTCGGAATCATGTCAGCTTGTCCGGAATCATAGTAAACATATTCGAAATTAGGTAGATCTGTGCTCTTCGTTCACAAAATCTGGCAGGCGTACAGCTTTTCGTAAATTGTGAGGTAATATGACACACATACAATTCGTGTCATTCATAATGGATAACGGTAAATGCTCCATTTTAGTCGGATCACTTTGTAGGACTACGTGAAAAATGTCTCGATAGACCAGTCGGGTCGTATTTCCGAAGAGTTGTGACACGATTCCGAAAAATCTTGACATGACCGCGCAATCGCATGGAGGAATCGGTGTTGTGACCACCTCGGGCTCACGGCCAATCGGGAGCAGCAAGTACTATGAAAATCGATTTCTTCCTTACCGACTTGTTTTTAGTCATCCACTCAAGTGTTTTAATTGCACAGAAGATTGAATTCGTGGCCAGTACACATAATCACAAAGTTTGTTTCACTCTTGTAATCTCTTTTGAATAGGAAGAGTGCAATGAGGAAGAATGAATTGTTCATTCTCACTGGGAAAAAATACATAATCTGAAATGATTACTTCGTACCGTTTATATCAATCCTATTTGGAGGGAGGGGGAGGTTAACATCCGTTATTTTGGAACCGGAAACGAGGTTACATCTAATGGTTGGATTGGATTTCAGCCGCAATAACTTCGAATAGGAAGAACAGCCTTGTAAGCTGGAAAGTCCCGGAACGATTATTGTGTGACAGGGTTGAGGTCAACTCATCGAAATCGTCCCTCAAATTCTCCTTTGATCTTTCCCAGTTCTGGCTCACCTTGTGTTAACTAGTTTCCAATGTCAATACCAAGTATCGGCGGGAGGGATAGGTACAAATCAGATCTGAATTGCCACGTCGGGAAGATTTGATAGACACGATTAGGCAGCCTCTTTGCTGCCCTTTTCTGCATGGTCTATCCCTTCGGGAACAAATCATATTCTCCGAGCTGTTCGACAGAGCCGTCCAAAGCGCGTGAACACAATTCGCACATCGATATTGGAGTGCATGCGTGATCCAATGAGGTGTTAGATTCGAGAATTTCTCAAATGACCAAATTTTTCACGTCAAATGTGTTGAAATGAACCGCTACCCGTTCGTTCGCGTGTAGCACGGGTTCACCTTGTGGACTGTAGAAGAGGTTAACTTGTGTTCTTCATTGAGATTCACACATGTCTCACACTCACACAATCAAATTCAACATTGCAACGCCTTGCCTGTCCGTTAAACTTGTGCACCGATCCTGACCCAACAGAATTATGGTTTTTTTCAACTGTTGGGCACAAAAACCGTACGTAACCGTTGATCACTCAGAATTATAACACGACAAACAGGAACTTGTAAGTAATATAGTATGGTTAATCTTGATTTGGTCGGTTTTAGGTTGATACTACAGTGCAACTCAGAAGCACATGAAACATACAGTCAAGTGTTTCAGTTTATCTCACAATCAAAATTTTATTTAGATGCGTGCCAGTTGGTCTGTTTACAATCCGGCGTGTGCAAGCGCCCATGATGGGAGAGGAGGAGGCAAATATATCAGCCATCATTAAAGTAGTATGTGTGTGTATGTGTGTCAGCTGGTTCTTTCAATCGCGCCCAAATCCAGGACAAGTCGTTTAACCAGTAGTCTGAGAAATGACCGTGAGTAGTGCTGGATGGGGCAGAGTAGCGGGAGGGAAAAAGTTGCAGTCACTGAAACTAATCTCAAAATTTACCGACTGATTACGAATACCTGTCCGCGGAAATTTACTGCAAATGAGGTCTTTAACAATCCGACTGATTCACACCTATGAAGTAGAGCCTTTTGCAAAGGAATTCGTGGAACAGTTTATCTAGTCCATTGGGGTAGATATAATTCCTTTTTCTTCAGAAACGGTGCTCATCAGGAAGACGGGCTCTGTGAAAGGATATAAGAGAGGAAGACTCGATGGGCTGTCGCCGTTATTCTTCAAAGGCGGTAACGGACTGTTATGATCGGAGTTAATAATCTCCCTAGGTCAGCGTGGATAAGGGAACAGATTCCTAAGGATTGGCATGATTGAGAAGAAAGTTGATAGACCCTCATAGAGGAATTAGTTTGATAAGTATCGGGTCGAAGCTGCTCGCGGGTATTGTCCTCTGCCGGTTATCTAATACATGCGGAAGGTACATGCTTGAGAGTGAAACCCGTTTCTATTCCATTGGGGTTTTGCTGATAGGAAATTCACAGTGACAAATCTTATAGCCTAGGCTTGTAACCTCTGTTTTTCCTGATCTGAAAGCTGCATTCGGCTTGGTCAATCGTGGAATATCGTGACGTTTCTATTTACTGAAGGACGTGCCAGGAAATTTAACCTCAGATTTCCAGTCTTTGTACGCCAACAGCTGGAACGGAGTTTGTGTTTGCTGACGTCTTTCACCGGATCACTGGTTAACGAAATCTACCTTAAAGCTACTTAGAGTGGATGTTACTTAAAATTCCTCAGTTTCGTCCCGGGGGTATATAAACGGGGGTTAGGCTGAACTCTTTCCTACAGAGTGCAAAAAATCTGCCCCCACGATCGAGTACGGAGGTTTGTCCAGAAAGTTTATCCAGAAAAGTTCATAGAACAGGATCAGAGGCAGAGGAAGGCATATGGGAAAACGGTCACCGCAGAAAAGATGCAAGATTTTAACTGCCCTACCATCGTGAGGTGACCATTTGTTTAATCAAATTAATGGTAATCTTAAATCGGTTATCGGACATACGTATCCAACAGCACAGTCCCGTGAACTACAAACAACCAAAAGGTTAAGCTTCCAGAATCATTCAAGCTGCCTGGCTGATCCTAATGTCTCACACATTGTCTATCAGTTCAATTGCAATTCCGGCGGCGCATACATGGCCAGAACAGATAGCTGCTTGACTCAACGAGTGTCAGAACACAGACCGAAATGGTTGTCAAAATCGATGACACGATTCGCTGCAACCTCGTACATTGATGCAAAACCTTCGGTCCATTCGATCCCGAACAATTTGGTCGCACGAGGTGACAAAGTTGACCTAACCCGATCTTTCAAAGTACTAGAGCACAATACAAACCCAAAACTACTGACATCCAATGAGCCTGTGTTTATCAGCATGCATCAGTCAGCGGTTTGGGCACAGAAACGATTGGCACTGCGTTTTAGTCTATCTTGACATTAACCCGCATGATATTCTCCCACTTGTCACTCTCCTTTTTCGGTAACTGTGTATATGAAACATACCATCTAGTTCAATCCACTGTGTTCTTCGCAATCTGCAGTGTACAAATTGCAATGTTTTACATTCACGATTGAGAAGAGTAAACAAAATGCTTGCATCTCGTGACATATGTCTTCTTTCTGCTTTGAGAAAGAGCGGATTATCGGACTTGGAAATATCCTTGCATTCTTCTTGCGCGTGCGGAAAGGCCCATCGGGTTGACTGGTTTGTGATATATGTGACCACTGGTTGAGTAAACACAACATCAATGAGATCGGTTCTGTGGTGCCACTCAGATATATGGCTTTGGACGGCAGAAAACGTGTAAAAACTCTTGGTGTTTGAATGATGATTTTAGCGAGGTGTGTCAAGTTTTTCTCAATTTTCTCAGTTTGGTATTTATTTTATGGTTCTCGTTCTGTTCGTCATCGTCTCATTTTAGATCCGTTTGGAACGCATCGATCAGCCGAGCATTTAATTCACACGTCAGCCTGATAGTAAACTATCACTTCTTAAAAGCTGGGCATAGTGTTCAACTCACAAACTGCCCTTCATCGATAGAGTTACTTGATGTAATCGAGGAAGATGGACGATAAAGTCGCTGACATTTTTGTATATTCATTACCTGTGTAGTCGGGTTTCTTGGTCTTACGAAACTGAGGTATAATCAACCACTGCCAAATCGCAGATGATCGTTTACTAGGAAGTATCTTGAAAATTGGGGAGTCATTATTTTGAAACACATGTAGGTTACTTCGTAGATCTGCCCTCTGAGGGTTGATTTGAGTCACTAGCTGATTCAGTTTGTCTCACCGCAATGCTGTTTTCGGGTTTCCCTGAGACAGAACCACCTTTTGACGAAACTTCGTCGCATTTGCACGCCTCGCACACACACACGCAGAGCTGGTGATCACCTAATGATCCGGTCCGAACGTGTTTGAGAAAAGAAACACTTAGGCTGATAAAAGGGAAGTACTAAACAAGCTAGGTCTGAATGATCAATGGGACACCGCTCATACACGTGCTTGTATATACCAGTTCGCATTCGTTTCCATCCTCTATCATTCACAAAGTGGATAAGAGTGCGTGATGGCAGCCTTCGTTCGCGCTAGGGGAGTACCAACCGTGCGTGGAATATAACCCAAATGGAGTTGGCTTGTAAAAAGACAGAGGGAAAACAACGCCCGCGGACCATCAGACATTATTTACTAAGCGTTCAGGCATGCTCAAACAAGCGGTCTGTACCATTCACGACATACAGGCACAGAGATAGGTTTAGGAAAGACAAACGGATTGAAGCGACTGGCGCATTCAAACGTCATGACAGCGGTTTTCGGGTGCACGGGTGACCGTTATAAAAATCTTTCCTAGTAGCCAAATGGGTATTGGAGACAGCTTTGCAACAATTCCTATTTTTTTCTCTTATTATCGAAAGTTGTTTTTACTATATTTGGAGTTATGTGTGCACAGGTGTCTGCATTTCAGTCAAAAAGGACGCATTCGTCATCTCACCGGAATATGGAGAATAAAAATTACAGGATTGAAAAGTGAGACAGTTGCGAACGATTGTGAAGAACGTCGTTGGATGTCATTTCGGCCAACGTGTTGTACTGTCTGATCACAATTTCGTACATAGAGGAAACGAAATAAAGAATGCTAGTTTTTATGCTTACTGATCTCTTCATATCCGGACAAAGACACCAAAGAATCTAGTTGTAGTCTTCATTGCAAGCAAGTATATTTTCAGCTTAGTATCAGGACAGACTAGTAGAATGAGATCACAGTGATACAGACCAATGAGAACATGGGGTCAACTAGAACCCCTCATGGGGCAGAAAATATCCTGCAAGTGTGCCTGTTGCCATTTTATCTAGAAATGATTCGCTTGCCGGCCTGTTTATCACCGCGCCGGGAGGACTTGGTTATCCGACGCTATCCAAGAGAAAGAAGAAAGTCTTTTCCTTCCACTACAGCTAAGGCAAAGTCGTTGATGTCCACTATCAATAAAGACCGAACGACTTTCCTGGTTATCTGACCACGTTTTACTGAACTTAAACACTACATGACAGCACTCATTCCTGTATGATTGCTCTCGCATCGAGATTGGTACTGACGCGGGTTGACTTTCGTGATGCGTGATTCTTCTTTAAGAGGTCTGTCCACATATTGCGTTCGACCGCTGTGAATTCCAATACTCCTACTGTGGCGATCCCGATGCTACTTCCCAGTAGCTTTCATTCTACTCATAGGTAGGCATTTTAATAAGAGATACAATGAAAATGTACATCGAGCAAAATTGTGTTAGAGGCGTTTGTTATCCGGGAAGTTCACAGATCCCGTGGTTAGCTTTTGTGTGCAACCGATCGTCTATGGGAATGACGTATGATCTACTCTGATTTGCAAAAGTATCCCGAGATGTTGGCTGATTGGATGGCAGAGTAGTGTTTGGTCACCCTTTCCTTAATCTTGATTATTGCCGTCACCCGTTTGGTTTCGAAATTATCAAAATATCCTGCCTTAACTCGAATGACGTTTCCGTTTCATAGCATCTGACAAGTATATGTCAGTTCACAATTGATAAGATAGGAATGAACAGAAATTCAATGCTCCAGCTAAGAGTACGGGAGCCACGATGCGGAAATTTAAGATGGATCAATCTACGTACCTATGTGAACGCGCGGTCTGAAATACGCTTGTCGATCGACAATTCCCAGTGGCTTTTATGTAATTGCGAAATAATATCAAAAACAATGTAGGCATCCTGTTAAGTTAAGTCCCTAGCCAATATTCCAGATTAGTTCCATCAGGTATCGGGGTGTAAGCATAGAAACCAGTGTGAGAAGGACACTTCAAATTCAATACGAAAAATATAGTTGCCTCCAAATAGCATGGTCAAGTCCTATTGTATTGATTTTCTGCAATTTTCCTTGGTATTTTGAAAAAAGGGTTTCGAATAAGTTCATCCTGTCTGAGTAACTGTCAGCCATGTTTCACCGCTTCTTCATACCATTAGTTTGACCGAATTGGCAGTCCGCATAATGACCCCTCTATCTAGTCTTAATTAAGTAGGAAACCACCAGGTTCCAAGCTGTCTCGAAGCAAAGGTTTATCCGTTTTCCGCCCTCCCTAGTGATTTATCTGAACAAAAATAAACACATAACAAACTTTGCTATACTTCCACCGGGATCGCATGTACCGACCGGCAGGGATGGAAAGAGAATCCGATTGCTATCTGAATTCGAGTACTGATTTAAATTACCTCCGCATTTCTTGAGTTGTTTATTTTCGACTCACTCAACCCCACCCTATCAGTACGTTGGGTCCAAGTCCTTATCGAACCATGTTAAACAAATAGAAATATAAATAAAACAAATGTTTTTGTACGCGTAAGTTTGCTCTGGTGACTTAACGAAGGGGTGCTGGGACTGCCCAAAAAATCGATGACAAATTGCATATCAAAAAATATATGATCCGTTTTTTACGGGGTTAAATTTCCCAAATAGATATCTCCGCTCACATTTGTAAGACGGGTTTGTGTGACAGTCTGTTCGTGCTTTATCCCGTGAGCCAAAATTTTTCTAATGAGAACGCTCATTAAGTTGTATGTTATATCCGATCGGGGTTGGTAGAGAACGAAAGACGATGCTTGGTGTGAAATGGTGTGCATGGAATTATGCTCGTCAATTTTGATTCGTTCATCTAATGATTATTTCCTTTGTACATTTTAGTAGTAGGAGATTGAATGTTTTCATGAAATAATTCACCATGTGATATTATCGCTCAACTCACCATAAAGAAACCATGGAAGCACTGTACAGCTGTTTCATCCTTGTTAGGAATCATCACTACATTGCTGAAATGCCGCGCAACCGCCCATCCTCCAAACCGGTACCACCACAGAACACCATAATCTCCAATATCGAACAAGGAGAACACATGTCATTCATGGCAAGTGTATTTAAGGATTGATTGTAAATCTTACACGTACCCGTTTACTTCCCGCCACACATCACAATCCGCTCCCAGACGCATAAGTCCGGTGACCATTTTTGTAAGTTCCATTGTCTCTCTGTCCACAATTTTTCATATATTTTCGTCCCGTAGATTCTTTGATGCAACCTTGAAGGTTTCCTGCTTTTTCTTTTTTTTAAGCATTATTTTGACTATTGAATGGTGTTAATTGACATTCTCCATCCAGTGTGATTTCCATTCCTCTCCATCCCGTTACTACACCCATATTGGTCTTCATCTTTACCACATTACCCTCCTGCACTGCTGATGATTCCTAACAAGGATGAAACAGCTGTACAGTGCTTCCATGGTTTCTTTATGGTGAGTTGAGCGATNATCGCTCAACTCACCATAAAGAAACCATGGAAGCACTGTACAGCTGTTTCGTCCTTGTTAGGAATCATCAGCAGTGCATATCCACCGCGCCCGAACTGGAACGCGAACCCGGGACGAACGATTCTGAGTCGAACGCCTTAGCCATTACGCTTTTGGGCAGGCTCTGAACGGTTTGTTGAACTTCACCACATGATGTTGCACCTATCCGTCACTGATTTGCACGGTTAGCTCAAGCGATCGACCCCTACTGATAGATGACTTCTCTGCAGGTAGCCTAAGTACGACGAAGGCTTTGGATATGACCTACAGGGCTTGATTACTTGGTACATTTTAGTGATGATTCCTAACAAGGATGAAACAGCTGTACAGTGCTTCCATGGTTTCTTTATGGTGAGTTGAGCGATGATATCACACGGTGAATTGTTTCATGATTATTTCCTTTGTTGAACTGGCTAGCTTGATGTCATGTGATGAGTTTGGGTGCAGGTTATCGAAAATGCTATCTTTGACTGTACCCCCGGTAGAGCGGACATTGGTCAAACTTTTCAGCTGGAGTTGACTGCATTCATGAGACCGTTCTCATTGTTTGCAGATCTGACCGGAGTTTCAGCGACTCAAGTAGCACTTGCTTAGGATTCTGGTTTCCGTACACATCAATTCCTGATTTGTTTAGATAGAGGCAAACCCAGTTCGATTCACCAAAGTGGAGTTAACATGATAAATTTTACTTTATCATCGTTGGTCATATTCAACTTTTTGATTGTTCATTTTCCTTCCCAGCTGTCCACTTTTGCCTATATCTTGGTTGTACCCTTGAGAATTTTTGAACGAACGGGTGTCCAGATGTTAGCCACAGTGTTGATAATTCACATTTGATGTGGATTTCGAGTGCGAAAATACTCGGCGAAGAGACAGACCGAGTAGCCGTTAACACGTGCTCGTGAGATAATTCGAGATTCGCGCACGATTCGCGTTTTTTAACCAGGAAACAGAAGATATCAGGCCTTTAATCGTGGTTTGCTGAAATGGAAATGGAAACTTATTAAGATATGGGAGCCTGAGTTAGATGAATGGGATCCGAAACGATTTCACGAGCACAACCTAGATATGGACAGATGAGTCCCAAAATTTGCTTGAGGGTTCATTCTACTCTAAATGATAGTCTCCGGCAAATTGGAATGAAATTTTATTTGGAAGATCGGCAAAATCCACTCACAAATGTAGAACAGGATTGGAAAAAAGGTGACTACTTTCTACGTACCATTATAAAGATGTAGGTTTCGTGCTAGGAAATCATCCCCGGACGGTCCGAAGCAGTTTTGTGTGAGTTGGCTACCTCAGATTTATGGATCCGTTAATAACGATTCAATATTTGATACAATATACTATGACCACTAATTCTTTAGTCTTGAGTTAATGGTATCAGGCATAACTAAGCCTATTGTCTTTTGCAAATTTTAGTAGTTTGTTCAATGGAATATGTATCATTGTGAGTGCTACCCTCTCGATTATGCCCGCTAAGGTTGAAAAATTTTCACATTTGAGGAATTTTTATTAGTACAATGGGATAGAGTATTATTACATTTATATAGTCTCCAGTTAATACACATTGTTAATTGCCTCCGGCTCATTGCTAGGCAACATTGCAGAATCTGAAAATTATGCAAGCACAGTTTATTGTCAAGCCTGACAAAGTTTAGCCAATTCATGGTCAAACATGCCAGTGAATTGCAACTGATGATCACCAATGGATACACAAGTAAATTCTGCTATCAGTTGATGGATTGCGAAAACTCTTTGTGACGGATGCTTAAATCGGGACTTTGGACCTTTGTCAAGACTGGGTTTGTTTGCCGTGGGTCATCATCCTACATTGAGACATCCTATGTCTGGAGGCCGGAAAAGGCTAGAAAAAACTGTCCTGGAATCAAGCAAAAACTCATGATCCATACGTAGATCAATTGCATTACTGAGGGCAAGCTGGGAATCAATATTCCTTGGTATAGTCTGAGGACAGAATTAAAAGCCACCTAGGTTCTATTGGTGTGCTGTTATGCAAACGTAAGTGGAATCACTTGAAATTAGAACTAGAAAGAAAAAAGGAACGTGACAGACTAAAGGCGACCAACTAATGAGTTCCTGTTTCTATATATATATATATATATATATATATATATATATATATATATATAATATATATATATATATATATTTATATATATATATATATGAAAGACTTCGCCACGTGATATCGTCGTTCAACTCACCATTAAAAACCCATGGACACATGGTACAGCCTTTTCATCCTTGTTAGGAATCATCAGCAGCGCATATCCACCACGTCTGAACTAGGACGCGTACCCCGGACGAACGATTTTGAGTCGAATGCCTTAAAAATTCAATCTTCTATTACTAACATTATATATATGTATTTATATCCATTGTTTGATTACGACTAACACGTGAGATTTGTTTAGACTGGCCAGAGTCCATGTTCTTGATGGGTTAATTGAGGTGAGATATGAACTCGGATTGGGGTGGGTGAATGAAAATTTTCGAGATAACGATCATAAGTTTTCGACATTACAATATTTGACGAGCATCTGATATACGAAAGTTGACAATTTAATCAACAATTGTGGGTCACTTATATCTCCCAGGTCAAATCTGACTTCATCCTGTTATTACTACTGTTAACATAAATAGTATTAATCAAACGGATCAGTCTGTCGACAAGTGGAATAAGGTTTGTCACGCTTTAGTCATGTCCATAACCACTGACCTTCCTGTTTTACTTCAAAATTAATCATTATAGAACAACTTCAGGTTATATCTGAATAGGGGCCTATGGCCGGTTAAAGTCCACCATATGGGTAACTGCCGAACGTCGATGGGGTTCGAATCAGGGCCAGCCAGGGTCGGTATCGCCAAACGTGTCAAAGTTGACCATTGGATAAAGACACGTATTCATGAAATAATTCACTACGTGATATTATCGCCCAGCTGACCATAAAGAAACCATGGAAGCACTGTACAGCTGTTTCATCCTTGTTGGGAATCATCAGCAGTGCATATCCACCGCGCCCGAACTGGAACGCGAACCCGGGACGAACGATTGTGAGTCGAACGCCTTAGCCGTTACGTTACCGGGCAGGCTGTGAACGGTTTGTTGAACTTCACCATATGATGCATCTATCCGTCACTGATTTGCACGTATCTCTATGGCAGGCAAATTTGAACAGTTCTTGTTTACTAAAATGACTGGAAAAATACGATTTTGAATCCAAATGCAATGAACAGGTAAGCCCGGAAACGCATCAGTTTTTCTTTGAACTAGAACAAATTAAGAATAAATCAGTTTTTGTTTTGGATTCGGAGACATCAAATTTGTCACCAAATGGTGATCAGTGGTTTCTAAAATACTTTAGACTAGCCTTTCAGCCGTGTTTAGCGAGTCACGTGAAACAACAACCATCAACTTGGGAGGGATATGTGAAGATTCTACTCGTGCATTGTTGTTATTACCTGTAAGCTAGGTTTGTTTGGATGAGTTACTAAACTATATCTACGCATGTAAATAAAATAGCGTAAGTATATATATATATGCTGTACTAAAGATAAACTGTTTGTAAGCAACCATAGACTGAAGAGCATGAACCAAATACTAGGTCTGACCGTGGCTACATGCTTGGTGCTCATCACGGTTGTCAGTACGGTCCGATGTGCCCCAAGTGCGAATGACGAGTTGAACACGTTGATGCTGAAGAGACATAACGAGGTTCGGTCACAACTGGCGAACTGTCAAGTCAAAGGTCAACCACCACCAGCTTCTATGCAACCTTTGGTAAGTGAGTTCATTTTTTCCCCCCGGGTGATATTGGGATGGCATTCGCGTGACGATAGGTTCAAATGACAGTTGTGAATTCAGGTGAGCTGTTCGTGGTCTCGGATGAACTCATCACATGAGAGGCATTTCAAACACAAGTGCTTGATAGATTAGTCTGCGATGACTAGTCAGGATTCACAAAATCTCTGTCTTAATAACGATCTGTATTATCCAACGTTGCTTTGAAGCACGGATTTCTCGTGGAATCTGTTCGACAATCTGGTTCGAGAAGATGACTTTCATCTTTTATTTTCTTTATTAATGAAGCAACAGGGTCTGCGGCCATCAGAGGGCTGCTGAGTAGGGAAGTTGACCGGTTGTGCAGGGATTCGAATCCGTTCAAGCCCCACTACCTTGTCCGTTTAGTATAAATCAAGGGCACACGTGGAGTTGAGGCCACCCTCCAATTTTTCGTCAAATCTTGCAGTCGCGAAAATCACCGGATATCAAGAAGCAGAATAACGGGCGTGGAAAGTAGTTATCAGTAAAGCTGTCACATCAGGTTTGAAGAGGTAATCCCCTAAATTGGTTTTCAACCTCGACAAGGTCACCATCGATAGCCTCATGACAGTTGTGAAATACACTACATTTCGTGGCTCGTGAACCCCATCATGATGGGCATCGTTCATTCCGGATGACCATAAACGTGCTCCGTGGGACTTAACAAAGCGTTAGGAATTGGGCACATTCTGTTGTACTAATCATAAGTCATGAACACTATCACTGGTAATCCATTTCGTGGCCTTTTTTCTTTAACTAACTGACCCTATCCTTTAAAATATTTGTAAAACATTTTGATGTAACCGTATGTTTGCCAATTAAACCGAAGACCAGTTTAAAGATTGTGATATCAACACCGGATTTACCATTACGAAACTATGAATACACTTCACAGTTGTTTTGTCAGACTTAATAGAGATAGTCCGTGATCCATTTTCACTGGATAAAACACCTATCAGCCACGAGCCGGTGGTGCATGGTAATCGAATTCCAACGATGGACGACTTCTTTGCAAGTCGCATGAGCATAGCGAATATGTTCTGACAGATCTACAGAGTTCGCCTGTCTTGTTGCTGTAAATGCATTAATGTGATCCCTGATAAAGACAAAAAAACCATGTGGTACTTCCGCAGTTTCTCAGTAGTGAACTGAACATAAACGTCACACCACAAATAACTTTGTCCAGCGGTGCAGAAACGCGGGAGCACGAAAACACAGTTTTATATTGCACTATTTCGTTCACTTTCCATTCCCAATTCCGTCATGATGTGCATGTTTCAGAAATACGATCAAGAACTGGCGGACTTGGCTCAGCAATGGGCAAACCAGTGTAAAGTCGGTCACGGGATTCCTACCACAAGCTCCTGGGGTCGTAATGTCGGTCAAAATTGGGCAGGCACTCAATCCTTTCAAAAGTACGTGCCGATTTTTCTGTTATCCTGTTGTTTTATGCCTTCCTATTATCGGATCTCATCTGCGTGGTGTTTAGTGGTCGACGTATTACCGTCTCTAAATGTAATGATTTCAGTCGGGCCTATAGATTCCAGTTAAAATCCCTTCCTGTCTAATCGACCAAGGCGGTCTCTGGCCGGTCAACAAAACTTTTGTACAATACTCATAATCAAATAACTTATTTGGATGCGTTCAGCTCGCAGTCTTCTGAGTAAAGACCGTGGTTGTATGAAACAGGGAGGATAAAGGAAACCGACTACGGAACGGGAGAAAAAAGAGCTAACGTCCCCAGGAAGTTGGCTCATGTTACGGATTTCTCTTTGCGGACAAAGTGCCGATTCTGTAATTTCTCCTAGGTTGTAATATTATTATCTGTAGGTGATGTTTATATACTGGGTGTGATAAATTCGTCATAATTGGCTGATTTTTTTTCCTTACTTTGTAGAGCTTTTGATCTTTGGTTTGACGAATACAAGAATTACAATTATGACAAAAATTCTTGCAACGGGGTCTGCGGTCATTACACACAAGTAAACGATTCTCTATCCTTCCCTTTGCTCGTGTGTGTATATATATATGTTTGCGTGTGCGTGTGCGCGTGCATGTCCCTGTGTATGTGTGAACATACACATGTCTGAAATCAAAGCCGATTCGACGTTTTAGTAAGAAAACACTACCAAGTTTAGTCTTCAAAATCCATGTGCATAACCGCTTGTACGGTAAATTAATGACACTTTATATTAATAATGTAGTATGCCGGCTGCGAGACAGTATTCTTCGATGGGGTTCACAAGTACTATAGTCGAAGCGGACCAGACAAAAGGTAAGTCCGTTCGAGCCTGTCAGCCAGCATAAACACTTAGACTACCAAATCCAATATGGCAGTTCATAACTTTCTCATTACAGTGCCACCTTTTCGAGGACATTAGACAAAACTTTCAGTCAAAATGTTTGTTCACGAACGTGATATGACCACAAGAATAATGTAGAAAACGAGACGGGAATTCCCTACTAATTAGACTGCATATTAGATAGTGTGTGAAGCAATTTCTAGGCAATACTTGGCCTGAATGAGTTTGAATGGTCGAAGTATGTTGAAACTCAAGTTCTTACTTTTGATGGTACAAGCAAGGGCAAGAAAAGTTGGGACAGAATGCTTCGCCCAGTGTGGACACGGGTGTTTAGTAGGCCATTGTAAGCTAACCTACGTAGCCCAGTGGCTACGATTTTCGAATCACGATCAGTCGTTCCGGAATTCGCAGGCCGGTACGGCAGCGATGAACTTGTGCTGCTGATAACTCTTAAAACGAACGAAACAGGTGTACAGCGCGATTGCTTCGTTTTTTATTGGTGAAATGGATGTCAAAAGTGTCACTCTCGAAATCACTGGAGGACTATTGTCTAGGCCGAACGGTCAATGACTTAGCGTGTCTGCGTTTCTTATAATGCACGAACAACGGGTTTATGCCACAGATGTTTAGTTTTGATCGAGAATGTGAACAGTAAATGCGTTCACAGACGCTTCTGTTGTCTTCAAATGAACTTAGATGGAAATCAAAGAAAGTGAAAAAGGAATTAATTTTTGATCAATATTTTTAAAGTGTAACAATGAAATCAAATTAATTAAATATTCTTCCGCTTAGTTAATTTTCCTATGTGTTTTGTAATACGTTGAGGTCATTGATACAAATGCCAAACAGTTATGGAAAAAGTACCAGTCAAGCCCTCAAGCTAACCATTCATTAACTAACCAATTAATTGAACAATTTATTGGCTGGTTTTCATCCCGTAATTCAGACGATAGTGGGGTTAGTGAATCAATCAGTCACTGAGCTCACAAACTGCAACACTCACCTAGTTTGACCGTCAAAGTATCAAGGACTCAGACAGTCCGCTGTGGTTTAACTCCTCTTCAGATCGTCTGGGCTGACACGCGAGCCATTGGGTGTGCGTACAAGCAATGCGGTGCCAATTTCCCATACGGGAAATCGATTGTGTGTAACTACGGTCCAGCGTAAGTCATAGTCAGTTTCGGTTTTCGAGGAATGAATCAAATTTTCGGTGGTGAATTTGTAATCATTCTTTTTCTCTAATTTGAAATGCCGGTTTTCTTGCACTGGAATCAGCTTCACGAGACATTTTTAATCAGGTGAAACAATGCAGACCACTACACAATTAGCACCCCTTGCTACCAAAACTGACGCTTAAAAAAGCGTCACGCAGAGGATGTCTTTCAAAGGACAATTTTATACTCGACTTATGCTTGTTTTCTATCCACCGTTCGTAAGATTTGACCGATTTCGGGTTGGTCCAAACTTTCAATGTTACATTCACATCGAATAACCATTTGATATGTTACGAAATCCACCCAGCAAATTTGGACAGGTTCACCAAACGAACCGTTCGCAGAGTTCGAACTGAATTCCTAAAATCGTTCAGTCTAGTACGTTCATTATCTCCTCTCGATTTCGATCGTGCATTCTACCACGAACGAGGTGCTTCCATAGTTTAAGCGTTTTCGGAGTTGAAAAGTCGCTGATTCTAGGATACTTGATTAAGAATGTCTCTGCAATGTTTGTAATAGTATAGTTGTTGAAAACAAACTGGTACTCTTGCTGTTTAAAATCGATGGATGATTGCAATGGAATAGGATTGCTAACTAAACCATTAGAAATGCCGTGTTAATAAAAAATTAGTACGACTCTTATAGTAGAGGTTGATGGTAAGCAAAGTTTCTATGACATCAGTATTGGAAGGTGAATGCCCGGGAAGATTTTGTGAGACCAAACATAGCACGAATGAATGTACTTGCG
The DNA here is from genome assembly GCA_008360955.1 of Fasciolopsis buskii. NCBI lineage: Eukaryota > Metazoa > Platyhelminthes > Trematoda > Plagiorchiida > Fasciolidae > Fasciolopsis > Fasciolopsis buskii. The sequence goes on along the minus strand of LUCM01003119.1, from coordinate 89,744 downwards.
ATAGAGTCCAAGGTATGGACCAGAACGATCAATATACCGAACTATTTCTAATGGTGTTAGATTAATTTTTATTACTTTTGACTCACGTGTAATCAAAATGAGATTTTTGGCTAAAATCAACCCAAGAACTTGATGCAAAATCCCCAAAAAATCGAAGCCATTGAAACCAACGAATAAGTGACTCATCCGGGAGTCAAACTTACTCCACTAATGGCTTATTTAGTTCGTATTTTCGGCGTCAGTAACCTGGGCATAAAGGATATGTTTCTAACTCGATCTGTATTTTACAGTCGCAAAGAGTTTGATTGTCAGTATTCCTTTCATTTCTCTCACGAAACTTTTTTCTTTAGTGGAAATTATGTGGGCCAGAAACCGTACAAGAAGAGCGATGAAAAGAACTGTCCCGGTGCATGAGAGTGAACAAACACACGTGTTGTACGAGCAAATTTGTAAACAAATTGAAAAAACGTGTTAACAAGGACCTTGTTCTCTACCGTGATGGAGAAAAACGGTCTACTAATTCCTGTTATGTTTCCGTTTTAAATTTCCGAATAAATCTTTTTTACATAATTACTGTTAATTAACTTTTATGTAACTACTAGCTACTTTGACAGGTTCTCGTGAAAACGTCTGCAAAAAATAACTATCCAAGCGGGAATAAGACAAAGATACTCAATGAAATTCGGCTATGAATAATGTAGTAGTGGTAGTAGTAGTAGTAACAATAATAGCATTAGTATTAGTATTGGTAGTAATGGTAGTGTTGGTATTAGTAGTAGTAGTAGTATTAGTAGTCGCGATAGTAGTGTAGTCTACTGCGATTTTGAAGTGATCTATCATGCGGCTAGCCACTAGGAAACCATTGAGGCACTTATGGTGTGACTGTTTCATCAATCTTTTAAAGGATGATAGACAGGAAATGTCCGCCCCGTCGGAACTTGGACACGAATCGGAGGCGAACTGTTATGAATCGAATGTGTTAGCTATTACGACAGGCGAGCAGGCTGCTAACGATTTGTTGCACTTCGTCGAGTGATATACTACTTATGTGTTACGAGTCTGCAAGCTAATGGGCTACTGGTGAACAGCAGTCGAACCCAAACTATGGATTGATTGTCTGCCTGAAGCCCAAGTATGGTGAAGAAGTTGGAGATGACCCACAGAGTTTGACCGATCGCTCGATTTTTGCAGTGGAAGACTTTATGATACACGAAATTAATAACCGTGAAATATCATCGTCCAGCTCAGAACTTATCAAAAAACAACACACATTGTAGCTGCTTGTCTAAATTCGTAGCACACGTCCGATGAACAGACTCGGAAGGACCTTTAAACTCAGTTTCACGACAACTAGCTCTGGCCAGAAATGCTCCAGTGTATCAGTAGGTATAATACCTATCCAGTCAACGTTCACAATCCTGACGGAACATCTTACTCTTATTTGCGCACTGATAAGTATTGAAGTAGTTCATGATGTACTCAGAATAGTTACTGACATACTGTGGTAGGCAGTACATTGATGTTAGCAGCAGTAACTGCAACGGTCCCAAACTATGAAGTCAGGCACACACGTTTCCCGCTCACTGACCATGCACAGCATGAGTCGAAAGCAGAATGAGGGGAAATATAGGTAGGTGGTATGAAACAGTCCAAGAAACAGTGAGATCCAACGTCCGAAATTGATCAACGACTAGGATGATGAACTGAGATCGTTTGTTACCGACGAAACGTCCGTAAGTGTGTACGCGTGTAACCATTAAATGTGCATATCCATGTGTGTGTCTACCCAATCAGTCCTTGTCCATTAGCGAATTCCAAACGCAATAGTTAATTCCCTAATGCTTTCGTGAGGAACGTAGAAAAGTCTTCAGAGAGCGTCTGAAACATGGCATTTGATTGTAAAACTTGTCTTGAGAAAGACTACCTACGGTAGTCGAAACGTTGGCACATTACATCTACCAACAACGCTGTATTATTAACATTATATCATTTACAATTATGGTCAACTATACTTTGCAAAGTGTCTCAAGAAGATAAGAGCACATACGTATTGATTGAACGGAATCGGACGAGTGAGGGAGGCCTGGATGACAGTGGTGACCATTGCGGACCCATCGGAAAAATGTCCACCTAATCACCCCTTGTACCAGTCGACTGGCTTATTGGAAAGTTAAAAGTCCTTAACATTTGCATGGAAATCAAAAAAAAGATAAATTTTGTTGATATCAGTGGACGAGACAAATTAATCTGAAGACATCTAACAAGTGCCGGCAAGATGCACTGGGGCTTCGAAAGTCACAGAATTCGAAGAAAAGCAGGACGAAACATGTTGTTCCCGGTTTCCCGGCAGTTTAATTGCTCCGAAAATCAAAACATATCAAATGTGAACCAAACAGTTTTGGGGGAGTTCATGTGTTACGCTTCTTTTAAACGCTGAAATCATATAAATTACTTTTAAACATAAAGTCACCGTTGTGCCCGATCCCACATGGGCATTCCAAACAAGGCCAACCAGAAGGTTTAGCTTCAGCGAGGTATCTAGTCTTGTTAGGTGCTTCAAGACCGCAAGAGGTCAACACACAAAACAGTCATAAACAGTTTCATCATCGGATTCCTGATTCATCATTCACACCACAAAATATATTGCAGATCACGTAGAACTATGACCGGCTTTAGCTGTTAGGGCAAGCAACTAAATTAGACAATAATCAACAATTAGTTAATAGTCTGAAGCGTGCTTGTCTAAGTAAATGTGGTGTTTTCCGGTCTTGGGTCGTGGCCATTATTTTTTCCCGTTCGCGAAAGACGGGGCTCATCACTGGTTTACTGGCCTCACTATCCCAATTCTCAATCCCTTTCGACCATCGGTGAACGGTCAGTTACGCACTGCATTCGACTCTTCCCATTCAGCCGAGGAATCAAGTCTGCCACTTCGAGGGGAATCGATCCATTAAACTTGCTGCACTAATGAAGTTGCCAAACAGGGGTCAGACAGCGTGACCGTAGAAACCTTCGGGCAATCCTTTAATGCACACAGAGAAGAAAATGTATAAAGCCAAACGGAGGAATAGCGTTGGGAGGCTACCTGACACAGGAAAACATACCACTATGCAAATAATCTTCACACAGAGAACGTAGATGGACTTGTTGACGGAAAACCAAGCTCTGCCTTAACCAACAAAGAAAATCGGAGTTGAGTACCTTAATTGGGGCCTGACAAAAGTTGACTTGCCAACGGGTGGAAACTGTCCAACATTATCTATCACTACTACTGCTAGATGTGACCAATTAAGAGGACTACACAACCTTCACTGCGGTGTTCGATTTGGGAAAAATCGGATATCACTATTCTGTACTATTATCCTCACTTTATTTCGTAGTTTTGCCACAAATAGCGGTGTCTGTCTTTCGACAATTTCTATAGTGTATGGTTCACATACGTGAGAAACATGACCGACCTTGCGTATACGTACACGCGCATCCAAGTCGTGCTGGGTGTACTGGTTGTCTGTGCATTGGTCCAAAATTTACAAGCACACGGACGCCTGCCAGATCTTGCAAAAATGAAACCTTTTTCAAACCAGTTCCAACTAATTTTGATATTCATTAAAAAACATTTGATAAAATTATGAAGAGATATGGTAAATGAAACTGCCCGTGAAATGGCCCCTCCAGGTCGGAGTGTGTGTACGCACATCTACCTCAAATTTCGACCGGTTCTTAATGCCGATCTGATACCAATTATGCCACCAAAGAGAGCTTGGAAAACAGCGCTGGGAGCAAAGGTTATTAGTTATTGCTATTTAGGCAGCTAACAACTAATCTGCAGCCGTTGGGTAATCGACCAAAGGGACTGCTACGAGTTATCGTGGGTGAGATTCTGTTTTCACAAACTTTTAGGTAAAAAAACTATGCCTTATTTCAATCGAAAAAATGGGCGCATTCTTCAGCTCCCCGAAACACAAAGATTAAAAAATTGACGCGGAAAGTATATCGTTATGACAGATTATGAACAAAGTTGATCAGGAACTAGGCCCGATCGGTAAGAATTCGGGTTGTGTGATCAATATACAATTGGTGTAGATATTTATGCTGGAGGATATGGAATAAAAGGTAGAACGTGTACTGGCATGAAAATGTGAGTTAGAAAGATCAGTGATAAGGGATTGGAATAATCTGACCGAGTTTTATGTATACTTTTTTTCAGGTGCATAAAGATACATGTATATATTAAAGTTCGATGGACGGTACTTTCAGTGCTATCAGAGCTACACCATGAATGACCCCGAGCGAAGAGTTTTGAAGTCCTTCTTCAATAACGGGCCAAAGTGGTAAACAAAACAAGGGGGTCATTGTTTTGTCCAACCTGGAACTGTGGTAATCTTCTTGCTAAAAAAGTAGTATTTAAAGTTCTTTCACAAAGTTGGAAATGCGAGGTATTCATGCCAACTTTTAGTCGATAGCAATTTCTAAGTGCTTGACCGAATCTACTCTAGTGCATGACTTTGTGCGAATGAAAAAAAGAATTAGACGAGCAAGTAAACCGAGAATAATCAAAAATGTATTTAATGCACTTGTTAAAAAAGTTGACATAGTCGTCGATTCCAGACGTAGACTGACAGAAGACAACATTATCAATGTGTTTGAATAACTAGCCAGGGACGTTTAGGATGTAAATGGCTAATGTTTGTTGAAAACAACTAGGGGTTAAGAGCACCTTTTAGGGGGATTGCGGAATGACTTACCAATGGCACAGGCAGTTTTTTACCCAGACTTATGACACTAGTTCTGTTGTTGAAGAAGTGCTTGGAACAGCTACACCGTTCGAGTATGCGAAGTACTAAGAACTTCGAGGCATAGTTGAAGGAAGGTGGAAAACCGAAGAATGCCCGTCGGACAGATTTGACGAATGTATCCACGGATTTGGCGGTATGGTGAACAAGAGAAGCTACAACTGCCAAAGCGGGCTTGCTTGGTTTGCAGGCAAACTGAAGGGGTCATCGGGTAAGTTAATAAAATAAGTTGGACGTCTTAGAATGGCGCGTTTTTCGAGGTCCTGATCACGAAGTTTGGCGTTTGCACCGCAAATGTTTCGCCACCAGTCTAGGTGTCGTCGGTAGTGCGCGCGTGCGTTGTACATGCGTTGTTATGGACGCATCATTAGCTTTGACCTGTTACTCCTCCAGTGACCCTGATCTCGCAACTAGACATTTGTTTCACCTTTAGAACATGGCCAAATTGAACTTTAACTATAGAGGAATGAAGTTCGGCTTGAGTGGTCCGTTTTATTCACTTTTGGGCCTCCGTTCCCATTTCGAGTATGTGAGTATTTGATGTTATTTCGTAGCGATTTCCGTAAAAGTAATTCGGAGTTATGATTGTGGACCCGAATGGTCTGATTTTCGACTATTTTGTCTAGTTGAACGACTTGTATTTCATCCTAATATACACGTCATTCAACTCGTTATGTCTAATGAATGGATGATTTGAACAGCTTCGAACTTTCATTAACTCCCTTGTATGCCTCACGACTGTCCGATCCAGTATTTCAACTTCGGGAATTAATTCATCATGTGCTATCAACGATAAGCTAACAGTCGCGAAACCATGGAAACACTGAACGTGTTTTACCCTTGTTAGGAATCATCGGCAGTTTTTCTATCGCGGTCGAACTGGAACGCGATCCCTGGGTGAACGATTTTGAATCGAAAGCCTTAGCTACTACGTTGCCGGACAGGGTTGAACTTCATGTTTTCGTAATGGCCAACTAAGCATTATTATCACAGGACGAATTACGTCCTGGAAGCATAAAGTTTCCTACTATCAAAACACTACATCGCCAAGCGTTGTATGCCATGTCCGAAGCCTTTGTCGAGAGAAGTTATCCATTAGTAGTAGCGAATGACTGTGCTCCAACGGCCACTGGGCGTGCCAATCGGTGACAGATGAGTGTAGCATCTTGTAATAAAGTCAAACGAAAATTGACCAACTTTCGACCAGCGAACCATTAATCACGAGAGAGGATTAAAGAAGAAGAATTAGAGTATTAAAAGATAGACAAATTGAAGATTCGAGAAAGAAAACTTGATAGACGCACTTTGATCACCTAATAGGAATCATTCTTCCAGTTGGTTTCCTAATGGATGAGATTTCAATGATGGAAATCAATTTCCGGTGGTGGACAAATAAAACAAAGTAGACGGCAACTCATAGTCTAGAATGGGAACGTTTCATACGAAATAATTGTATACCAGATTTCTAAGCTCTACCAGAAATTGCACTAGAATACCTTGCTGAAAATGCGCATCCAGAAGTCGAAGTCATGAGTCGAGTTTACCACTCGCGACCTGATCTACTGCTATTGTAAACAGATCTGAAGTAATTGCGAATCAACTATTAACAATTTCTACCCAAAACACCACTCCTTCACTGACTGCCTCGTTTCCAACTCATACCCTGTTTTCGTTCTATCAGATCCGTTTGTTCCTACCGTTTGTCATAAATCAGAATATTGCCAATGCCACGAGTGTGGGTTCCCTACTGATTGTCTTACGTTGAAGACATTTGATGCTGTTATGATGTGTTGTCAAAACTTGGAGTACAAGAGTCCGAAAGGAACACCGTCGAGGCTTGATTATTTTACATTAAGCAGTTTGTTGTAAACAGCACCGTAGCCGTTTGGACCATCCTTTAAATTGAATTGGGTCAGGATGATAGGAGGGTGTTCCCCGAACGTTCGTTCTAACGACTTACAGTCCCAGAAAATCACTGATCCTTTTATCGTAGGAAGTACTCAACCCAACAAAGGTTACCTAAAAACCACTGTCTGTTGCTTGTTACTATCAAATATTAAAGTAGTATGTTCCAGATTGCAGTTTCTGTGATCTATTGCTGACTAAGCACAATCGAGAAAACCACATATAGTATTGGAATGATCACTTCTTTTTCATCACCCAGTCTACGATCAGCATTGTTTTACTGATGAGCGAATAAGAAACGTCGGATTTTGCCACAGCCAAGGACTTTTCGGAACAGCCTAATTTGAACGAAACAATAATTTAGTCATAAACATTTTGGAGCCTCTGACCGGTCAGCTTCCACGTCAAGACATCTCCCAATTTGTCAATAAACTAGCTCATTTTCAATACCCAATGCATTTCAGAAATCGGTCATTTCAACGATCTACGGTTAGTCTTAAAAGCAACACAATTTTATAACCCATAAGACACCTGAAAATTATCTTTCAATTTGTGCATATGTATCTAATCTGAATTTTTTTTCTAGAAGGCACTCCGAAAAGTTTGAGCTAAAAATTGTTCGTATTCAGTACCGCAGTAAATAAGTCCATGGATTCAAACTACGACTTTCCTCAATTGATCAGCTGTTCTAGACGTTGCTCTAAAGAGCGAGAAAACAGATATGGATCGGGATAGCCTTGCTTAAACAAATTCACCATCATTCTAAATGGTTTTCAGGAGACGATCAACTCCGTGATTGTGATCGTGATCGATCGGTAACAGCCGAATTGATTATGGGTTTTGTTTGCTTGAGTAGTCCACTGAAATGCCGAAGAACGTTTTGGCCAATCAGTCCGTGGTATGGTCTGTCAGTATTGCACGTAAAGCCATGACTACGTTAAATGTGTGTTTTGTTGTTCTCGTTTGAGTAAATATTGCGCAATACATACAAATTCATACGGTTGACGGCAATTCCAATCACGAACGATTAATAATACAAACAGGTTTAGAAGTCATGAAGTAAAACTAGGAAAGTAAACACAAGTTACGCTAATCAACAAACCAGTTGAGGGAAGAACTCGCAACAATCGAACTAGAACTATTGTGAATAGGTGAAAATTGTATTACACTGCATTGTATTGCACTATAATCCGTCGTTTTGCGTTGTACTGTATTGCAATAGAGTTTTGCAAATTTATGAAAAAGCTTTCAGCCAAGTGCTGATGATATTTCACAATGAACCAGGTGAATAATTTAGGATTTCTCTAAAATTTTCCCGGCATTAGTTGAATGCCTCAAGGATGGATGCATATGATCCTGAAGTCTACTATAGACAATTCAAGATATAAAGAACGTTCGGTTGAAGCACGTGAAAAGTGACACGTGGAAATTAAGGAAAATAGAGAACTTGGCCTCTGATGAACTCTTTGTGCTCGAGCAAAGCATGACCAGATTCCAAGTGAGTCAGTCTCTTAAAACAAAACATCATCCAGAGGCGGTAGGTTTAGAGTTCCAGTGTCGTAGAAGCAGGCAAAATGCTGATCTGCTTTTTCATCTGTTATGAACCAGAATTACGTTTTGATTCAAGAAACACATTGGGCCGCAGCTATCCGTTTCCTCCCTGATTGACCACAAACAGATACACGTGGTAATATCGGTGGAATTTCTGGCTAACAGATGCAGGTCGATTTGCTTGACATTAATTAATTTAGCTTCATTTGAGCTGTGTTGAAAGACAAGCAGGCAGTCATGGAATCCAGTAAGCTTGATTGGGGCAGCCTGTTGAGACTTAATCAAACCAATCGGCAAGATAGGATTCACTACCATTATTTCTTTTGGCGTCATAGTATAGCTCGTCCCTGCAGGGCATTCGCCAACCAATTTCGCCTCCGATAACACGGTACATCGAGCATGTGACCTACACGCTGGCTTACCGATAATTCCGTGTAACCTAAACTAAACAACAACCAATGTTTGCATAACAACCAGCCATGTTTTCTGTTGGTGATCCGAAATACGGGCAGATGATTGTTTTCTTTTTTAAGAGTGAGTTTATCTCTGGTATTCCCTGCCCATTCAAACAGGCCTTCACCAATTTTTCTGAAAAGTTGTATTGGTCTTGCCTCAGATTGTGGGTTATCCGTGAGATTCTAGTCGTTTTCTGGCTTGGGTTTAGATTCCAAATATTTTCATCACAATCGAGGCAATATCGTCAGTGCGGTGTGCGGAACTTGATGGTGTTTCCTTTGATATCTTATTAGATTACCCTTGGTCTTCACTTCTGACCTCGCAACTAGACGCCGTTTTATTCCATGCTGTGCAGCGCCTGATTTTCATTTGACTAACCCAACCGCGAGCACTACCAAGAAGATTGTGTTCACACTTGAAGCTTAGGAAGAGTTTGCGAAAGCCAAAAGCAGCTCTCGCAGGTATCACCGGGTTGCGCCATTTGACTACAGGGGGCTGTGATACACTTGGACCAGTAGCACATGTCTCCAACACGGGTGTGCCTACAGTCCTTCATCAGCAGATACGCAGCGAAATTCAACAGCTGATTTCTTTCCTTTAAAAACTTAGGCCGCTCCGTATATGCTACAGAGCTTTCTTTCGTCAACTTACAGCATCGGAAGTAGCTATTTGCAGTCTCTGAAAAGCCAAGACTTTCCCGTACATCCAGATAACAAATCACTGGTTCACGAACTTACCGCCAGTGAAGTACGCCGGTTAGAGTACGTTTCATAGTTTAAAAAGGGCACTCCTTTTTCCGCGGAGTGGGCAGTGAGGTAGCTGTTCTATTGAAACTAGGTGCCAGATTCTTGCAATCGTCAGTTGGACTTGCTCAGTCAGCGGAGTTTCAACATGCATACCCCTCCTTCCACGATTGTCACCTATCACCTGACCACACGGATTCTACCTTGCCTTGTTCTTCGAAAACTAATTTGTCTCACTAGCGAACCCGCAATCCTCACCTGTTCGTTTCACCAAACTACCGGGAAACATTCTCGTTCATGTTCATACAACTTTGCATTCGGACATCCGTTCTTCTTGTAAACTCATTTGAACCTGTTTCGTTTGGTCGAGCATGAACTTGAGTATCGCTGTGTAGACCAGGTAGCTTGCATAATGTCATAAAAACAGATGAACCGGCACCCGGTGTCAACTCCCGATGCGTCTTCAGGGTTCGATTTTCGATTTGGATATGCACAGCCATGCACTCTGATTGTGACCTCCGTTGATAATTTCACTAGTGAGCCCGGGGTTGTGCTCATTTTCGGCAGGTCAGCGGAAGAAATGAAGAAAATGGTGTTGGGAACTGGACCCATTAACACGAATTCCAGTGAACAGAGTTTCTTGAATTCACTAAACTGTTAGGTTGTATACCCAGTAGCCTATCTATCTTGTAATTTCATGGTTAGACGATTTTGCCTTCGATGGAGTGCAGCACTAATATATTGCCGTCCAGCCCTGAATCGTTGGACTGAAAACTTCTATTTAGCTTTAATGGTCGTTCATTTGATTCTAACGATTGATTTACCGTGTTCACTGGCTAAAATCGATTTTTTGCAACAACCCATAACAACAGCAAGAACCTCGTTTTTCCGCAAATAATTTCCACATTTCCTACATGCGAAATCCAGGACCAGATGAATCCTCTATATCCAACTGGCTGCTCATCCATGAACATTTTTTCTTTCTACAAAACGACTTGTGCTCTACATCAAATGCATCAGTTCGTGCATGGCCGGACTGACAAATCATCGTGATACATTGATGCAATGACCCATTACTATGCTACGCTGATTACTTGAAGCATGGTGGGATTCCCTGATTTCATGACAAAACGGACCCAGCGAGCTAAATGAATTGGTTACAGTGGATTAGCACAACTGTCGAAGAATTTACTTATCGACCAAAAAAGTGAATGCTTTCATTTATTTAATCACCAACCGAAATCGTTGCCACAGTGGTGTGTTGGATCTTTGTTAGAACATAAGCAAGATAAGAAAGAAACCTTTGGGAATATTTGTACTTTCTCAAATTAAACGAATATATCGTGAAGGATGTTTTGATCAGGGTTTGTTGAGATTGTACTGAAGCAAATGATGACTGGAAAACATACTCAGTACAGTTCTGACAGACCATGTTCTCCCGGGATTGAGCCATTTTGTACTGTAATTGGTGATAATTGTGAATGATATAATGTTAGTAACACAGCGTTGTTGGTATATGCAATGCGCCAACGTTTTTTAATTGCAAAACTTGCCTTGAGAAAGATTACTCACTGTAGTCGAAACGTCGGTGCATTACATCTACCAACAAAGCTGTGTTATTAACTTTGTATCATTCACAATAAAAAAACAATACATAGCGCATTAATTTTTCGATACGCCCCTTACATCATTTGGTCTTGTAATTATTGATCCTCTGGGAAAATCGTTCGATCTTTTGGTCAATGTAGGTTTTGTTACCCAGAATTTTGATTGAATTGATAAAATCCGATCTAAGTAGCTTAGAAATATCTTCTTCCTTGTGTTTGTACCATAGTTTTATGCTATTGATTGTGCAAAAATATACGAGCTATGGTGAAGGTTTTATCACTCCCACGTTTGTTCTAAGGAAAATTCATTGGCTTCCGAGTCTTTGGGAACAATAGTGCAAATAGCCTGGGGTTGGTGTGAACCCGGTAGGTATAAACTCACGAATATAAAAAAATCTAAAGAAGCGAAAGGAGATTGTTTGATTGGTTGATCGATAGATCAATCAAACATACAGAAAGTTGTACAATGTTTGCTTATTTGCTTTCGATTGACGCTCATGTATGGCACCGTTTTATTGCCGTTTTCTGGACAGTATTGTTCGCCTACTCTGTTCTTAAAAAGCACAAATAAAAGTATAAAAGTATTCGTATTTTTCAATTTATTTGGGAATTTTGTACGACTCCGATATGAGAAGTTCGATTTTGTGGTTTCTGTGTTTGCTAAGCATTCTGTTGAAATCAAATGCCGAAAATGAAGTGATCAGTGACGAACTAAACCAACTAATGATTGGGTGGCATAATGAATTCAGGAGAAAACTGCTGAGCTGTGGAGTACCAGGGCAACCACAGCCTAAAACGATGCCAAATTTGGTGAGTTACGTGTTCCATAGAACGCCAGGTTCAATTGACAATCGTTGACACCTTTTGTATCGAACAGTCCAGTTTGTGAAGAAATTCAGTTTCGGTAAAAATGATCAACATTGTATGAATTCAGGAGAACTTTTGAAATCATGTGACAGACCTTGGTTGATGCATTGGAAACCAAATCCTGTTTTAAGCTCTCAAATTGTTCTAACCATGATAAATGTCGTCTCTTTGTTAGCAATCAGGGCGTGTAACGATCGCCAAAAATAAAAAAAACTGGCGTGATCCCATAAATTCAACAGGTTATTAAATGGTGAATAATATCAAAGTATGTGCCTGAGTCCCGCTCTGTCCAACAAACGTCATTGTACAAATAACCACGTTGCATTGAGTCCGGCAACTCAAAACAAGTGTATGGTAACACTCAGCTTCCATTGTTTGTACCCTTTGCCCGTGGGGGTCCACAATAACATTTTAGACTTACGATCCGCAACTTGCTGCCAAAGCACAAATTTGGGCGAACAAATGCACCGTAGGTCACGATGCGGCTGAGGAAAGAAAAACCGGCAATTACTTGTACGTTGGTCAAAATTTTGCCGGGAGCTACAGCTTTAAACAGTAAGTTTGCACATTTTTGTTCCCTTGTGATTATGGTTTTATCCTTAGCTTTTCCATGAAAACTTGTTTTTTTCATTCTATCATCACTTCAATAAATTCGGCTGAGACAACTTCATGTGGCCAATTATTAGTTCTACTTTCCGCTATCCTTCTTGATTTGCAGAGGATTCGATTTGTGGATCAACGAATATAAGGATTATAATTACACAACGATCTCATGCAAACCTGGGAAAATGTGTGGCCATTACACTCAGGTAGCGCAACTGACATGCACACACACACACACACACACACCAAAAGTTGCACATGCACTTTTATTTTGTATCATTTTGGATGTTCATCGATTGCGGTGTTATCGGTATTTTCATCCAATTCGCCATAGCATCATCCTGGATTCTGATCACCTATTGCCATATTTGATATTGGAAACATGTTCCCCAAATTAACGAAAGCGAATACTGTGGACGGCGAAAACCACCGATAACCGGCCTGAATAAACAGAGACATCATTGATAGGAAATTACTAAAGATGGCCGGTTGAATTTGACCGGTTTTATCAATCGGATCGTTCCGTCGGAGATCGGAACAGTACGGTCCATTGTGGATCAGTGTGAAATAACTCACCCGTTGACATCAAAATACAGCGATTTGATCGTACCCGGTTGATCACGAAATACTAGGCGAACCTTGACACGAGCCAGGCATCATTTTCGCGATATTTCTTCTTGAAAACACCAAATCAAAGACGACCAAATATCGTTGAAGTGCAAATTTTATTTTCCAGGTTATTTGGGCAAAAACAACGAAGCTTGGATGTGCCTACCGAAACTGCAGCAATTTTGCGAATTTCCCCTGGGGCAATTCGATAGTATGCAATTACGGAGAAGGGTAAGTACGTTCGTACATATGCATGTATACATATATATATATATATGCATACATATATACAAGGCGAGCGAGAAGTTAGTGATGACGGCCTTTTTTGCATAGTCAAAGTGGTTGTTACACTCCGATTTTCGCGTACAGTTTGGAATGCAAATAAGATTGACCGGTCTGCAGATTGGTATTCGACCTGCGAGAGTACTATTCTCCTCTGGTTACGCAATCAGACAGACAGATAGATATTTTGACTGATATCCCAGTAGGATATTCATCTTCAAAAAGCTTTGAGTAATTTGTTTTTTCGTTAAATCTGTTTTTTTTTTCAACAACTGAAGCTGAAGGTCTAATAAATTAGTTGAAATGAAAAAAATATTGTCGACGGTCAGTGCTTGTTCCAACGAGCATACGTATAAATGAATCACATGTGTACATGTGCCAAAGCAACAGCATTGAGGTTAAAATGACTTTTATAACTATGATCGCTAACTGATCACAGCCGAACAACCAGTGACAACGTTTCACTACGAATTTCTAAACCGATTTTTATGCTAGTTGGAAATCTAAGGTGAACGGGGATAAAACAAAACGCAAGCAGACCCGGTAGGTCAAGCTAATACGATCACATACATTCTTCCGATTAGGTGACAGAAACTAGTCTGTTCGTTCGTGTCCGCAGGCTACCCGAAAAATTTGAGGACTTGCCTATACACTATCAGGGGGCAGTAAGACTACGGAAAACAACCGACCAAACGACAGTTTCACGGGAATGCACTGTCCAAGGCATTATATATAGCACCCATCGACCAATCACACCACTCCGTTGGAATCAACCAATAGCGAACGAGTACCATTTAACAGGCTTTGTAGAACAGTTTCCCGATTCCTATCCGAACCGCGGATTATGGTAGCCTACTATTTTTGGTTTTTAGATCAATCCTACGTGCCAGGAAACATAATTGCGGTATCAGTGATGATATCAGACTGCGACTTTCGATGGACATGGCAGCAAATCCCTTTAGAACACCTGTCCTTAAAACCAGCTCACTTCCGCATTGATACGTATCCGATTATTCTTATAAGGTTTATCTGTACCAGTTGTCTGTTCTGGACTATTTGAATGTGCGTATATATAAACGCTCTACAATAAACATTTCACAATTCAACGCAAGCCTCAATTCCCCCTCAGTATATGCATATATATAGTTAAGAATTGAGAAGGTCTACTCTGAGTTACTACGTTTATCGTGACGTTTCGATCCAAATTAGGACTCGTTTTCAAACGTGAATGAGTGACAACGAGTCCTAGTTTGGATCGAAACGTCACGATAAACGTAGTAACTCAGCGTACGCCTTATCGACTCTAAAATATGCAACCTTATCCGCAGATATTTTTACTCACATATATATATATATATATATAAATAAAGGTACGTATAACTATGAACGGAGTTTCTTTCCCAGCACGTCAAAATTATAAAACCGCCTGCAGTTTGTTCGCAAGTTTGACTGCCCACACTAAACTCACACTTTAGTGCTCGAGTGGAATTTATTCATGACGGTTTTTGCAAAACATTTCCGACGATAACTACGCAAGGTGTGATCTTTCAGAACCTGTCAATTGTGAAAAAGCACTCAGTGACGGCAATGCGGATCAGATTAAATGCATGCTCTTTATCAACATAGACAAACCCTAACAGGTACTTGTATAATTAAATCGCAGACTTTAATAATTTAATGTTTCACGGACAGAGTCGTGACCGGTTAACTGATCTAATAATTAAATTGCGCACAACTCGAGACTAATTCCATTTAATTAGACTGGATCATCGTCCTGATTAACTATATCTTTACAATATTGTTTCAGTGGGAACTACATTGGCAAACATCCGTACGAGGAAAATGTTCCTGCCCACTGTCCGTCAACGGAAAAATCAACAATAACAACTACAACCACAAAAACGCCAACACGAACAACAACAACAACAACAACCACAAAAACAACAGCACCACGGACAACAACACCAACTAAAACTGAAACAAAGCCACCCACAATACAGCCAACAAGAACAACGGAGACAGCTTCGTCCATTCGAACTCGGCACAGTCGGGACAAGCTGGATAAACTTGCAGCACCGAGGCAGTTAAACATTTTCTAAACTGTCGGTTAAAACAAGTGAAATGTTGATTGCTTGTTTTTATCACAATCCCAACATGCTTATTCTTCTTGTAAATGGTTTTAGACAGTTGGTTGGAAAGCCAATCAAATTATCCATTCGGTCAATTAGGGCTGTTCGGAGCACAATATGTTCAATTCTTTCTAGTATAGGTAAGTTTATTTCCGGCAGATGAATGGCAATACATTCGGGATATTTCGGTCTGTTTGAACATTGGATCACAATATCGAGTGCTAGGTTGGCTAGATTCAATCTCGTATTGTCATGTGTCAAAAACAGGAACTCAGAAGGAGAAGAAATTTATAAAACATACATGCATAGGTTTGCCATATCCAAGGTTACCGTGATGATGAAGTTATATTATGTGAGTGAGCAAAGAGAACCCCCGGTCGAAGTGGAAGTGAGATTCTAGTTGAAAATAACGAATGGTCACAAGAGCAAGCACGAGAACAGAAAAGGGGAATCTTCGTTGAGTAAAGCACAAGCTCAAGCTTCCAACATTTGGTTAAGTTCAATACATAAGACACTCCAAAGGATGTAGTATTTAAGGTTGTTCGGATATTTGTCCCGGTCAACAAATAGCCTAAATCACCTTACGGTCTATGGGCTGAGGTTCGAAATTAATGGAACAATGCATCTGAACAGAAGTATTGGGGCTCTTACTCCAACGACAGAAGTCCGCGAGAGAATAAATGTTCTTCTGATGAGACAGAGTATCACAAAAATATGTTGATCGATGGAGAACCAGAATACGAAAGAGGAAATGTGTACGTTAGAACGGAACTTGGGAACAAAGCATAAGAAAACGGACACTCATACACTCATTCAATAAAGTCACCTAGTATTTACAAAACAACCTTGAAGGTAGAAGAAGAGTAAGTCGAAGAACTATTGTCATTAACGTGTGAATAGGCACAACTGGTGCAAGTTTGCAAGATCCTGGGACAGCACCAGAAAAACGGACCGCGTTGGCAATGGAAGCCATTATATCTGCATTCCTTCCAACAGAACAGACCACCTTGACAATCAACGGGTGTCTTTTTTAAAGACCGGAGAAGATGGAAAAATTTCCCTGAGGAAAAGGATCCAACAAAGGGGGTTTTAAAAAATTGTCCATAGGCCGGTGGATGAAGGAGACACTCAGACCCTTCGGATTTTGTCAGAGCAGAAAGAAGGCATCTGTCGCGAGATGCAAGCATTTTGTTTACTCTTCTCAATCGTGAACGTAAAACATTGCAATTTGCACACTGCAGATTGTGAAGAACACAGTGGATTGAACTAGATGGTATGTTTCATATACACAGTTACCGAAAAAGGAGAGTGACAAGTGGGAGAATATCATGCGGGTTAATGCCAAGATAGACTAAAACGCAGGGCCAATCGTTTCTGTGCCCAAACCGCTGACTGATGCATGCTGATAAACACAGGCTTATTGAATGTCTGTAGTTTTGGGTTTGTATTGTGCTCTAGTACTTTGAAAGATCGGGTTAGGTCAACTTTGTCACCTCGTGCGACCAAATTGTTCGGGATCGAATGGACTGAAGGTGTTGCATCAATGTACGAGGTTGCACAGGATCGTGCCATCGATCTTGACAACCATTTCGGTATGTTTTCTGACACTCATTGAGTCAAGCAGCTATCTGTTCTGGCCATGTATGCGCCGCCGGAATTGCAAGTGAACTGATAGACAATGTGTGAGACATTAGGATCAGCCAGGCAGCTTGAATGATTCTGGAAGCTTAACCTTTTGGTTGTTTGTAGTTCACGGGACTGTGCTGTTGGATACGTATGTCTGATAGTCGGTTTATTATTCCTTCAGATTTGCACTCCATATCCTTGGTGAAATGCGTTTTCCACGCTGGAGCCTGAGCATTTTCCAAGGAAGTTAACGACACCTAAATACATGACTGGGAGCTACGAATTTAATCGTTGCACTTCCGGTTTGTTCCGGATAGAGTAACAATTTGTGGATATTGGCTATGAAGTTTGTAGGCAAGTTTTATTTGTTAAAATTCCAACTGATCGATTCTATTTCCCGACCGCTATCGACCGTTCCAACTTAGTCTAGTGAAAATGGCCAATTTGGACAGACATAAAACGTTTTTTCATTAGTCACGAACCAATACTTTCTGTTGATCCACGATCAGCACTCATTGACCAATTCTTTTTCTGACCGACTTGTCCGTCGGTGGTGTGGCATTCGGATGTGAAGGTCCCGGGTTCCAGTCCTTCCACTACTGGTCAATCTTCCCACTTGGTAGCCCTTTGTTGGCCGCTGCGCCTTCTTGAGAAATGACGTACGTTGTTATTTCATTAATGAAGGAAGTAAAAGATAAAAGAATCTTTACTTAACTTCCTCATTCCACTTTTCGCCCGTCCTGCGTGATTGCTGCAGTGTCACCGTATCCTTGTTGATCTTTACCTAGGGTAATGGTCAGGACTATATCATTTTCTGCGTTACTTGGGAACTTCGTTAACATTATTTAAAATTATCATTCAACTGGCCTCGTGAAATCTCGCTTCCATGCGTCTGAAACGCAACCTATCCTACAAGGACACTTTTTCACATACCCTCTAAGGGGAACCGACTTCCCGCGAGTTGTTCCAAAATATGTGAGCAGATGTACGCTTGCCAGATCTTGTGGAAGAGAGGCGTGTTCCTACCGATTTCCAAATATTTTGACACAAATTTTGACAATTTTGACATGATTTCGAAATAATGCAGGGAATGGTAGACACAATGCCTACTGCCCTTTCAATTTCGTTCATTTTACTCGGTGGCTTAAGTGACAGCGAAGCTATCCACGAAGATGTTAAGGACAGGGATACTTAAGACAAAAATGTTTGAATGGATACACGTTTCTTCTCCTAATCTCAGCCCATTTAGTTCTGAAAAATGAGGTTATCATAAACTTGTGCATACAGTGTGCACGAGGAAATAGCAGTGTACCATTGCGCGTAAAACAATTCAGAATTTACGGTTTCTATTTTACCTAAATCTGTTTCTGCTTGGCTGCTCGGAGACAGTAGTGACCTAGTGCAAAAGTAGTGTGATATAAATTTGATCGTGGTTAGAATTATCAAACATTAAGTGCAAACAAACAGGAAATAATCGAAGCAATACTGACATGATGCGATCGCAAGACAAAATTAAGTGATTAAAAAAATGCGACTGATTATTTATTACTGATGACAATGTTAAAATAAGGAAAGAAAATGGACGGAGAATCCAACCACGAAACCACCACTATTAATGAAGGAAAAAGTGAGTATCATGCCAGACTTGCAGGAACACTCGTTGCCAACATAGATACGAAAAAACTGCCATCTTTTTCTTGTAATGATTTCTATTTTGAATACAGAGCTGAATGAATCCAAGACAGTTGGGTTTTTATATTTCTCAAATAGCACTGATAGCGCAGTTATGAACACAAGGGTGACGAGAACGACAGCGCAGAACCAATGGGGATGACAATTTCCTTTGACACTGTGTTGCAGGATTACGTCGTTTTTTTTCTACGCAGAATCGTTTTTCTAATCTTAACCTATTTTCGGGCCCCCCCGTATGCTTCCAATGGAGATACCGAAAATGAGCAAAGTTGACATTTCTCCAGTATATAGGGAACTGGTGACAAGGTTATTGTGGGAAATTCCGGAAACTGAGCAACTTTTTCGAACAAACGCTAGTGGCTACTATCAGTTTTATAAGCAGCTAAACCCGATATTTGAATCTTCAATGAAAACAGCCTTGCGTGACATTGTATTATATGGTGTAGAAAGTGCGTAATTTATGCTCCATGTCATCGTTACCTGTTCGTGATATTCCTGGTAGGCAAAAATATGCATTTTGAATGACCGATTTATACACCAGTGTGCTACAAATTCAGTTCACTAAAATTTGCAAAGCGGCTCAAGTGAGCCGAGTTCATTGGTTTGTGGCACATTCACTTAAAACAGTCTGATAAAGAACTAGTAGGCTGGGAAGTCAGAATAATTGATCTCGTAGGAGTCCGAACCCACAGGTGAGTGAAAATCACACCTGAATATCTCTACGCGCCAAGGAACATGACCGCGCTGAATGCTATTTGGGCATATCGAAATCGTAACTCCACTGAAGATATTCGGTATGCGACCACCGAACGTTTCCTCTATCGCATCCTCAAGCCTCAGTTGGGAAAGTCCCTCAGAGGATTAAATGGAGAAGACTCGATTCACTGACAGTATGCAAATATTGTATTTTATATGTTGTGGTGTCGAAATAACACTGAAGTCAAACCACAGTCAAAAAGTAGAGTGGTGTGCGCAGCTCCAAGGCATAGAATTCTCGAAAGTGATTCACGAACGGAACTGCACGGATCTCGAGCTTGTTGAAACAAGCGCAATCAAAAAAGTATCAGATAGTCAATATCTAGGGCCAAAGGAGACCATGAAGAAAATGTTGTCCGAAAATGGTGGATTTTTCCCCAAAAGATCGGTGCATGAACCAGTAGATACAAACTATGGGACGCTGATCACGTCTTGCGTCAATAATGCCTTAGGCAATGGAATAGCAAATGTTCACTTGAGTAAATGTGCTTGCTCCAATCGGTTGATTTACACTGGTTGAAAACTGATGATACAAAACTGTCCGAAGGTACATCGTAGCTCCTCTGACACACGAATTGAGGTACAAAAGGATGAGACACTTCTATATCTGGATTATGTGAGGAAATGATAATTTAGTCAGCTTTGTGCCTGACTCTGTTAGAGCTGTTTCATTGGTTGTCGGTGGTTGCACGATGGTGAATCGTACCTGGAAAATCGCGGTCAATACACAGACGTGGATGTAATCCGACCTTGTCGGACAGTGGGCGAATACGGACCGGAAGACTAGGTTGAGACCGCGTTATCTCATTGGCTACCAGCTGTTAACTGGTATATTGGCGTGATCGGAAAGCAAGATTGGGGATATGCAAGCCGACTGGGCCAACCAATCAGGATGAGCCGTCCGGATTTGACGAGAAAACGACGTGAAGTAAATTGGGTGGGATGGACCAAACAACATAAGGAATTAAGATGTGGCTCGGAAAACCGATGAAATAATGGCAGTCATAGGTGCAAATAGGAAAGCAAAGTAGTGCACAGAAATGTGGTTTTCACTTAATAAGGTAAACTTTTGTGCCGGTTTACTTTGGTTATTCCCGTCTGAGTTAGTGGAAACGGACGATAGCAATCTCGAGCTGGGATAGGCTGACTGGAGAGTGAAATTCAGAACAGTGATTAGACGTTTCCCAGCGGGTTGAAATCCAGCCAGAACGAGCAAATTCTGAGATGTATGAAAAGGTATTTCATGAATTTCAAAAAAACATCCGTTCACTTCAATTGATATTTACTTGTCCCTTTTTTCAAAAAAGTAACCGGGAATGCGTGTTGCGGACCCAGATGTCTAATGAGGAACTGGAAGAAATCAGCAGACTTGAAATCGATACACGGAATGGGGTAATTAGTCTGGAACGAAATAAATTGTGTTCGCCAATTTTGAACTCTTGCCGGGTACATTCGAATTCACAACTTTGGTTGCTTGAACACATTTAGTGATGCGGACAAGACGAATTCGTGTTTGATTTCTAAAAAGATGGATGCCAAACAAAGTGATCTCGTATGTATTACAGCAGATCAGCTAAGAGATCAGGCCTAAACAGTACGCATACAGAGATTATAAGAACTGGTGTCTTCAAATAAAGATCATGGTTTTGTGGGAATGGGAAAATATATGGAAGGATACTGCTTTTAAAGTCCGGATAGCCTGACTCGAAAAGAGTTGCCTCATTCGTTATCACAGGTCGCATGGGGAGCAATCATGATAACAAATTCACTGGTTCATAACACTGAGCTAACGGATTTGCGTCACGATAAGTTACAATCACTTTCTAACGTCATAGTAAGGAAGAAAGTGCATTATTTCATTGCGGTATAGCTACCAAATAACATCCGTTTGTGCATCTGGAACTGTAAGAACTCGGTGTGCAAAGAGAAATAGCCGGTGATCGACTAATGTTAACCATTCAGCATGGATTATCTTGTTTCCCAGAGAAACGGCTTCGGATGCGTGGGGTAGAAATGCGCGCGAGACGGTCCAAACAGGAAGGGCTTCGAGAAAGCCATTGTTAACAGTTGTTATCAAACATGATCTGACGTGGACTGTCTCTCGTAGAAAATACGGGATTTTCTGAACGACAAATGAGTTGCACTAACGCGGTTACTTACCGTTTGCACGTAAAGTGTTAGAAATGCATAATTCTGAATAGTAACACAATTTTTCACTCTAAACCCCTAAGACGATTAGCAGAAAACGACTTTTGAGAAATCCCTAGGTTAAGGCAGCAAGATTCGCTCGATTACTGATTCCATTACATCCGTGCTACGGCACTCGTTCATTCAAATCCCATTTCCATTTGTACCAGCCATACAATGTCAGAAAATTCCTGAAGGCAGGATACGAGACATAGTCACCGAAAGCGTTATCCGGATGAAATCACACAAACGCAGATTATTTCTAATGTCCCTCTGTCGAAATTTGCTGTTTGCACTATGCTAACTAAGAAAGCTGACCACGTGAATGAAAATCTGCAATCTGATCAAGCGAGTTACCATCATGTGAACATACCAGTCTGTCCCTTTAGCGGTGCCACTATTTTTTATTGCATGACTACGGGAAAACAGTATGGTAGGAAGAGAAATCTCATAGCTTCCGGGATGCAATGCACTAACGAGGACAACTCAAAATTATGGCGCCGAAGTGTGAATGGACAAGGAACCACATAAATGTTCACCAAGTCAACCGTATTGCTAAGTCGGGTGATATCAAAATACATTCTGATACCAAAGCGTCCATAGGATTTGGGGTTCGAAACTCCTAAATTTGATTCAACTGAGTATCGTCAGTCAGGACCCGCAAAAAGCAGAATCAGCAGGTACATGGTAATTTTTTAATATTTCATCTCGTGTATTGCTTTAAAACGGGGAGAACAGATTGGGAAGTTTGCTCTAGTTTATCCCGAGAATCTTCAATCGATTCTGGCTCCTGGTTGCTATCACCAATTCCCACGAGCTCCAGTTAAAACAAACAAGTCGAACAGGCACAATGCGGTTGTTTTTTAGTCAAAATCAAATAGTTTTACAGCCATTCATGACGAATGCTCACTGATCGATTCTTCTGCTGGCTAATTTGGTCCACCGATATTTACTTTTTCAAGCTTTGATTTTGCTCAGCATATCCACCTGTCTAACCAGTACAAACTTCACTACAAATGTATTGATCTTGATCCCGAGGAATGGTTATAATTAGTCAATGCTCATTACCCTTACATGCATAGTTTATCTTCATTTTAATTCCTACAAAGTGCAAAGATTCTTCGAATTGTGTCACCCCAAGTAAAATCATTCCGATCAGATTCGTGAAACGGTGATCATCAAACTCCTAAATGGATTATTTTCAACCACTATCAGTTTGAATGTTTTTCTCTAAATACGCCAGTTCATTTCGATGAGCAACTACACGCGATATTTTACTCAAATTGCCATAATATTTCAATCCTGTACAGGTTACTAGTTGATTTATACACCAATTCATCCTTGGTAATTCTTGCGCTGTTTTCGGAATATTGTAATGGACTAATTCGGAGGCTTTTGGATTGTGCTATCTGTAATTTGGCGTACGAATCCTAACGGTGCTAATTATTCTTCACCGGTCATTATCTGGGAGTTACTACTTGAATGCTCCAATCGTTCGACTGTCTGCCATATTCTGTATTCAACAACCCTCATTCGAGCCCGATCTTCTTCCTGAGAACAATGAATCTCCTAATTCCCTTAGATAAGAAAATATTGACAAAGTAGAAGACAAAAACAAGCTTATTATTGTGTTTGAATCGTATCAGAATCGTATCAGAATCGTATCAGTTCGCTTTCCTAATTGGAGAAGCTGTGAGCATTCCAAAGGCAAACTGAATATAACATTCGGATGTTCAAATCAAGAGTAGTACAAATTAAATTTGGCACTAACGGTAATAGGATCAAATTGATTTATGATCGTCGTACAATCATCGGATTTGTCAAATGAAATTAGGCCAACGTGAATAAATCATGATTTGTCAAAATTTCGTCTGTTCGAACTAAGTCAAAAGGACAAAAACTGAGGTTTGTTCATAACAAACTATCAAAGATAATTTAGGGATCACAGTATTTATGCTTAGAATTCATGGAAGAAACAACATTTGTTTTGCATTGGATTTTTAGGCGCAAGCTCTGAGCAGCCAAGCAGGTTCCATGTGAGATCATTTCGAACTCCCTGTGGCACCGGATACATAGATTTTGACCCGTTTTTTATGGAGCCTCATCTACGGGCAGAAAAATGTCTGAATAAATCACTTAAACTGGGCAATTGAAATAGCATGTCCATTTGGTTGCAGTCTAGGATATTTCTTCTCAGTAGTATGTTTCGCATGCGGATGGCCAGATTTTTTCCTAGAAGCACACGACCGCTTTCGCGTTCGTTGCCGCTCTTCACGCATGCGTACCCGGTATTAGTCTGCGCAACCATGCCTATACTAGTGCGCTCGTTTCATATTTTCTTACCAGAATCTCATTTGAAACGTTAGGAGCTCCGAACGATTCAAATGAGATTCTAATGAGTAGTTTAGGATAGTTTATTAGATCACCGTTTCACTCCCCCCCACGCAACTTCACTTTCAGAACTGGCATATCCGTTATCCCGGTAAATGGGGTGGAACACGATCAACTGCCTAGACTGCAGACGCGAATCGGCTTAGGTGCAAATAATTCCACAATATTTGTTAGAGCTATGCCATTACTGTTACCTACTTGGAAATACTTCTTATCGTTGTTTTTTCTCTTCCAGCACTAATGACGATACGACAAGCTCATGTTTTTTCCTCGAAGGAAGTCGATGCCACTTGGATTTTACGTGGTAAGAAAATTGACCAATGGTGGGAGGATTTGATCAAACCACGCATTGCAACTGATGGGTCACGAAGTTAACCGTTCGAACGTTGCAGTCCTTGATGTTTACAAACGTACATATGTGCATATATATATACATATATTCAAAAGTGAGAATGTCTGCAGCCTGGGTTACAGAGTGATGAAAAAATCTGAAGGAATGCGCTGAGTTGTAAAATATTTATCGTGACGTTTCTGTCCAGAATTTGACTCGTTATCCAACACCAATAAATCAATAGATGGGTGTGCCTGGGTCAGCTAGTTCCACATGATCTGGTTTGTTGTGCGTCTCTTCGTTTCCCCGCCATGGGGCACCAATGTCTCATGGTTTTGCCGGAGTGACGCAATGTTTATTGGTTTCTACGTGTTGAATGAACGAGCTGATCGAATGGATCGCTTCGAGGACCAAACATTCCACCTTTTTCCAGCTCTCGCAGTCACTTTTGCGTTGTCGATCTTGCTCTCGTAGCCTGTCTCTGCCCAATGGTTCCAAATCTGTGACCGTGGATTAGCTCGTTGTAAGGCTAGTTTGTATTCATGTAAATGAGTGAGCAGTTGTTTGTCTGTCTCGTCTATGTACTCTTTATCAAACCCCATGCATGAAATGACTGATCGCGTTGAGCCGTGCGGTGTTCAGTATTGAACAGGGTGGGTCGTAGAGTCCCGATGGGTTTTGGCAGACCGTCCTTAGTCTCTGATGTTCGCCGTATGTGTGGTAGCGTGATAATGTTTTTTGCTCACTTCTTCTCTTCCAATTTCTTAGTGCTCTGAGTAGAACAGGTTTTGAAGCTCTTTGGGTATCCGTTTGTAATGGACAAGTGTGAAAGTTTGTGCCATTCTGTTTTTTATAGTTCTGTTACGATACAATATGTCCTCGCTCGATGGAATAGTGCACTCGAGCAGCTCCCTAGGTGGCATTTTGGGTGATTTCTGTTGTAATTCGATATACGGCCAGTGGTTTTCAGCCTTCGGTAGACTGACGTTTCTGTGCTGCCGTTGACTTGTCTCGTGATCAGAACGTCCAGGGACAGCAACGTAGTTTTGCAATCTTCTTCCCTTGTGAATTCGATCACAGCAACTAGAGTGTTAAGGTGCGTGAGGAATTCGTCCAGTTTGGATTTTTTGAGCACCGCAAATGTGTCGTCCCAGTATCTGATTCACAGCCAGGGCCGGAGAGTTTCGAAGACTTTGGTTTTGAATTGTTTTATAGCCGCATCTGAGAGAAAACCTGGGAAAGGCGGTCCTTGATTCTCCTCTTCGAAATGTAGGTACGTTCCTAAGCCTAAGTCGACCAGATTCGTTATAGCCTTCATTGGCATCATCGTTATGGTATGGATTCATCTATTTTTTGGGGTTTCCTATAAACGGATGGTAAGTTGTTTCATCACTTTTTTTGATCTTTTATCTTTTACTTCCTCTATTAAGGAAACAACAATGTACATCAATTTCCAGGAAGAGGGGCGCGGCCAGCAGAGGGCTGCCAAGTGAGGAAGTTGATCGGCGGGGAGAGGAATGGAACCAGCAATCTTCACATCCAAATCTCACGACCTTGTCTGTTTGGTCACCGCCGGTCGGAATATACGACGCAACACCCGGTATCCCCAGCCGGTCACCCAAGCAAGTACCAATCGGGTATTCTTTGAAATTTTCCTCTGTGGTCGGAGTTATCCAACACGTAGGAACTGATAAACATTGCATCACTCCGGAAAAACTGTGCAACACCAGTACCACACGATGGAGAAACGAACACCAGATCATGTGGAACTAACTGCCAAAGCCACACCCACCCGTTGATTTATTGGTGTTAGATAACGAGTCCAATTCTGGATAGAAAAATCACAACAAATATTTTACGCATTCCAATTTTTTCTTTATTTTTGCGTATTGCGAGCGGTAGCGCAAGAACACAGATCTCACTAGGCGTCCGTTGCCTCACACCATAAGACCGGAGTGTTAGTCCACAGAAGAAAGTGAAACAAAGCCTGTGGTTTGGCGGGCAATAACAAGCATCGATGTTGGAAAAATAACGCTGCTGCATAACGCCCTCAAAACCCCGTAGTCGCACAACGAGTGGAGGGGACTAGAGGTCCACTTAATTGGGCTGTCACACAGAAACAACGCGTGGAACTCGAAAGGGCAGTTCTTTGACTAAAGACAAACAGACAAATGTAACCCACAAGTACAAGCCGCAAGTAGAGTAGGTTATACCGTTTTAGTATTTGTAAGTTTTGTAAGGTGCCGTCGGTTAATGGAAGAAGTCGCCAAGCAGAAAACAAGATTGTGCACAGATTTTGAGTCCAAATTTCAAAATACCTCTAGAAGTGTAGGTTCCCCTAGAAAATTAACAGCTCGAATAAAATCGGTGATTCTGAAAGTTCTAGAAAAGTCACCGTCTTTCCTTTTTAAAGTTGTTGATAAATTTGATTTTTTTGCATTTGGTTTGGACTGTTTTTCGGACGTTTGATGACCAAAGAACAAGCAAGGTGCCAATGCAAAAACACCGAAAATGTCACAAAGAAAAGAGGAATAGCGAGGGAATGACAAGTAAATGCAGACTATTTTAGTGTTTTTGTCTGTTTTTCATCTCTGAGACATACTACTGCACTTTTACTCAGTAGGCAATAATCTATTCAAAAACCATAATGATTACCATCTGCCATGCTTGAAGAGAGCCACAAGAATGAGCAATAATATCTGACCCCTGTGACAAATGATATCGATCGCCTTGGGTTTACAATGATGACTGTCCTATGCCCCTTAGAGGGAGTAATTTGGACTGATCTGGCCCTGGTTTTTAATCACACAGATGTATTTCACCGTCATACTGAACTGGTACGGTTTGTTCAGAAATCGGATCGCCCAGGCATCTGCTGTTAGCCACTTTATTTTTGTCCATAAATTAAAGCTTAGTAGTCAACATGTCATCAGTGGCTCATTTTGGAATGCGTATGCTGGGGTATAGTATCCGACAGATCCACGATCCACAGACAGCTCTTCTTCAGTTTTTCGTCATCACGCCCATAAACAAGTGATTTGAATACCCCTCAAATCCCTCGTAAATCTAGGTTGAATGTGAACGGAATCATCCAGATGACACTTTCGACCGTGGTCCGTTTTATACACACTTACACAAACAACAGAGGGCGGGTATTGACATTTAAAACCTATCACTCTCCCTTCCACTTACTGTAACTCACTTAATGTTTTATATCGATTTAACTGAAGGCAACCGAGAACGAGTTTGTTCGTCGCAAATAATCCAAAGGCTTGGATTATCCAAGGACTGTTAGACAAACGGCCGGAAAGCAATGCCTATCCACTGCGATCGCCCATTCAACCCTTACGGTGAGTAGTGAAGACAGAACTGGCTAACTCAATTTGTACTTAGGTACGGCTATCATCAGCAAGGCAAAAGACATGGCGTTGATCTCAAGAAGTTGTTGAGGCTGGCTGAAAAGCTTGCTACTTTTCAGTCTACACCGCCTTGTTCTGTGTTGTTCTTTTCAGGTTGCCACGTTCCAACCTCTTCACTCTGTAAGAAATCAGACTGACCATAGCCTTATCCTGACTCCAAGTTGGGCTTGTTTACTGCACAGTCAGTTTATATATATATACAAATAATATATATTTGTCCTGGTCGGCAGACTGTTCTTAAGTAGGCCTTTCCGGCTGAAATGCTTGTTCTCTTCTTGCTGATTGGCGGCATAGTCTCCATTTTCACAAAACTGCTTGATCTACCTTCCATTCTTTGCTCTCGGACAAATGTCCGCACCTGTTTGATTGCATTTAAGAGTCCAGGCTAAACCCAACACTTGTAGGTGCATTTGTATCCATCAGAGACTTTGACACGTACTGACATGGCAGAAGCTCTTGCGTCAAGAAAATTCATCTCGATCAAACAATTCTGAACCAATCTATTCATATTTCGACTCTCACATACGTATATATATATATATATATATATATATATATATACTGTCTCCCAAATCCATCCACGAGGACCAAGAAGGTCAAAAGTTCAATCTGGATGAAGTTGAGACTCGGCATCAAGCAACAAAGAAACAAGCAAGAGAGTTTCTGCGACCCTCGTACTCTTCAAATCACTACAACCCATAGACATATCGAACTGGATCACGCGTACAGTCGAACGAGAAACAAATCATTCAACGAGACAAGAAATCAAATCATACAGAACCCCAATAATAAACCCAAAATATTTACACGCGGGAAACTATGAGACCACATCACTAAATATTTCCACACTCGAGATGGAAGCAAATGTCCACAGAAGAAAGGATCAAATCGCTCGAGCAAAACGTCATTCCTCTAGGGTCAACTCTCAAGTCCACAAACGGGAACTATTAAAGCGGGTATCTGGTTGTGAGGTCAGAATTGAGGGTCAAGGGTAAATCTATAAATACGAAGGAACACCATCAATTCCGTACACGCACTGACGATATTGCCTCGACTGGTGATGAAATATTTGGAATCTAGACGCCAAGCAGAACGATTAGAATCTCACAATAACCAATAATCTGAGGCATGACCAATACAAATTTTCAGAAACATTAGTGAATGGGCAGGGAATACCATTTGAACACGGCAGACTGGGTAATGAAACAACATACAACAAACTAATGCATCAGAACCATCAGAGGTGTGTAAGACAGAATAAAGAACAAAGATAACGAGTGTGATACGAGGTAGACTGAACAAAACGCATAAGGTAACTCACCAAATAAGAAATTTTGGTTGGAGGTTTTGCAAATGAATTTATTCCAGTTGCTAGTCCCAGTGCCTTCGGATTGCAGATCGTGGAATTCACTGTGATGTAATGAAACGTTGGAAATAATTTCGTTCAGTGTTGGCTTGTGTAGTCACGATTTCAACGGCACTTTCAATCCTAAAGAAGAGATGTGGACCAAATCGGAGTATTTACTCAACTATCCGTATCGCATCACATTAAATAGGTGTCGACATCGCGATGGAGGGCATAAACCGTGATCTATTCAAGTCGGAAACTACTTCTTCCAGACTGTAAAAGAGATTTCCATTGGGCTCACCTTACCAGGAATGCATTTGGAAACTGTTAGCAGTTTGGTGTACCACGACGGCTACACGTTTGTTGGCGGGACTACCAGCGACATGATTTTACTGCATCCTTCTAAAGCTCATTTGGATTTTTCCAATCTGAGGAACCCGGGAAGTCACCGGAACATCAGGCTTTTCCTTAAGTGCGGAGTCCATGAAGACAGTTTGCTCGGTAGTAGTTTATAGATGAAAAACCCGGCTAGTTGGAGGACGCGATATGGGCCAACCTACCGTGTTTGACCACCGGCCTCTATGATTAGATGCATGAAAGCGTGAGAGAGAACATGTGGAGTTGACTAGAAATCACTCAGTCATTTCTTCTCAAATCTGGGTGTGGTGTCCCAACCACGTCTTGTCAAAGCCCATCTTGTGTCTGTCTTACTAATCACATTCTACTCGGGCCTGATGGACAGGATTGGAAACGGTGATGTGGTGGATCATGGTTGATCTGCTTATCCGCAGTTTCATTCGTTCCTTCACCAAACGGAAGCGAAAATGACATCAACAAGAATTGGGTGGAAAAGTTGTCGAATGTGAGCCGAAATTGGGGTCAGTGATATGAATAGTTTACAATATTCTGTAAGTCCCCAATTCTCCTGCTTAAATCACAAGAAACAAACAGAAATGCAGTCACAACTTGAACTCACTGAAAGGTTTTATTCTTTTTCTCTTAACAAACCAATTTTTCGTGCTGCTATGATACTCTCATGTCGGTATGATGTCAATACCGGATTTGTTTTCAACGCATTTATGGGATTGTCATCAGTTGTCTTTCACGTTGTTGCTAGGGTGACTTTTGAGCTTGAGTGCTGAGTATGTACACGTATGTGTGTACACCGATACTAACAAATGATGTTTTGTCCCAAGTAAGGCTTGGAGCTAAAAGGAGAAGGCAAATCAGAGATAATGGCTTTTCTTTACAGTAGCTTGTTTTGCAAGTGGACGGTCGAATCCCCATGTAATTTGTAAATGGACTTGTCATTCATTCACGATTCAAATGAGATTCTGGTGTCAAATTGAAAATGCTTGCAAAGTGGGCCAGAATCTGTCGATTGGTTGACGGGGCTGTGTGAAAATTAGCCGCACCGCACTTTCTCTGGCTAGTTTACTCTAAGTATTCGAACATCATGAGATATGTCCGATTTTGACTTTATTGTTACTACCACGGGGTTGGAAACCGTCGCCCAGGTGACACCGAACCGACCGGTGCGCATGTAGTATGAACGCGGAGCAGTGCTGTTCGATGATGGCGGTCCACAGAGTACACGCTACTCGTTGAATTCTTCAAAACATCAGCTGTGGCACAATGCTTTGCTACTATCCTATTAGGCCACATGTTTCGAGGTATGAAGTATTTGCTACGGTTTAACTGAAATTTTGTCATGAATTCAACCTTACTGTGGCTATCTGAATGGAATTAGACAGGCAATTGTTAGATAACTTCATTCGCTATTTGGTAGGATGTCGAATTCTAGGTTCAAATGCCACATTTCTGAGTGGTAACATTCAACGGCACGGAAATCATAAACGCTTTTAGTGCACAGTGTCAAAATTAGGTGCCGAATAGGAACAAAATTTGCCGCGGTATCCGAATCAGAAGCCATTTGGATAATCTGACACCTTCGTCGTATCCGCTCCTTAGGATTTTGAATGGGAATAGTCAGAAATTCGGAATCAGTTGTGCAATCTTCTCTGCCTGTTGTTGAGATAACTTAGATTGGTGGAGTTCTAGTGTCCCAATGTGATAGATGTTCTTCACGTAGACCGTACACGTGATTTAGGAGCATTACGACACCATCCTAATCTCTTCAGTCGTAAGTTTACTAAATTTTGTGATTCTGTTCGCGATTTAGCTCTACTCTTCTGGGCCCAAGTGGGAATAATTTTTTTCATGCTGGATCCTCACTAGCGCTCATTCTCGAATAGTGGTCAGTCTTTCGATGCCAAAAATAAACCGCGTTTCAACTGAGTTTATCATGGAATCTCCAGAGACTAAACTCACTCTTGAAAAAGAAAACAATCATCTACTCGCATTTTGAATCACCAACAGAAAACATGGCTAGTTGTTATGCAAACATTGGTTGTTGTTTAGTTCAGGTCCACGTGAATACGGTAAGCCCACAGGTCACATGCCTCGATGTACCGTGTTATCGGAGGCAAAAATTGGTTGGAGGATGTCTCAGGATGAGTGGTAAATGACGCAAAAGAAAAGGTAGTGAAATCCTATCTTGCCGACTGGTTTGATTAGGTCGAAACAGGCTACCCAATCAAGGCTTACTGGATCCACTGACTGTCTGCTTGTCTTTCAACACAGACAAATGAGAGCTAATTAATTAAATCAAGCAAATCACTGCATCTGTTAGCCAGAATCCACCGATTTTACCCGTGTATGTTTTGTGGTCAATCAGGGAGGAAACGGATACTGCGGCCAATGTGTTTCTTGAATCAAAGTAATCTGGTTCATAACAGATGAAAAAGCAGATCATATTTTGCCTGCTCTACGACACTGGAACTCTAACCTACCCGATCGGATGATGTGTTTGTTTTTAAAACTGACATCACTTGAATCTCGTCATGCTTTGCTCGAGCACAAAGAGTTCATCAGAGGCCAAGTTCTC
>LUCM01003119.1:11930-56742 GCA_008360955.1 Fasciolopsis buskii | reverse complement strand
CTATTTCCTTATTTCCACTGTGTCACTACTTTTCACGTGGTTCACCGACGTTCTTATATTCTTTGAATTGTCTATAGTAGACTTCAGGATCATATGCATCCATCCTTGAGGCATTCAACTAATGCCGGGAAATTTTAGAGAAATCCTAAATTATTCACCTGGTTCATTGTGAAATGTCATCAGCACTTGGCTGAAAGCTTTTTCATAAATTTGCAAAACTCTAATGCAATACAGTACAATGCAAAACGACGGGATTATAGTTGCAATAACATGGCAGTGGTAATAACAATTTGTCAGCACGCTATTCACAATAGTTTCTAATTCGATTGTTGCGAGGTTCCTTCCCCATAACAGGTTCGTGTTGATTACGCGTAACTTGTTTTTTACTTTTCGCTATTTTTACTTCATTGACTTCTAAACCTGTTTGTATTATTAACCGTTCGTGATTGGACCTTCGGCCGCAACGTGATGAAAATTTTGTATGTAATTCTGCAATATTTACTCACAACGTAGAACACACAAAACACACATTTAACGTAGTCATGGCTTTACGTGCAATACTCGACAGAACCAATAAACCACGGCTGATTGGACCAGAAACGTTCTTTCGGCATTTCAGTGGAACTACTCAAAGCAAAACAAAACCCATATCAATTCGGCTGTTACCCGATCGAATCACGAATCACACAATCACGGGAGTTGATCGTCTCCTGAAAACCATTTAGAATGATGGTGGAATTTGTTTTAAGGCAAGGCTATGCCCGCGGAGAGAAGAAACGGTGAAAGAACAGCACTCTGAAGCACTCTTGAGTTGTTAAATAACGGTTTTGAAATTTTAACATCCACTCGTGTACAGTCGGTTCGGTTGATAAAGTAATCAGATAGCTATGCTAATAAAAACATGGGATAACCAAATGTTTCCAGGATAGAATAAATCCTAAGGCCTTTCAAATAATGTGTATGAAGTTTTCAAACTGCGTTAGGATTTCATTTTACACCTGCGGACGCGCCTACGTAAACAGCCACAGTCACCCCATGTTCATTGTAGTATACAATCAGGTATTGTACGGGCAAGGCAACTTTGTTTCGGGGCGATGAATCATACAGCCGTGAAGGGCAACTACGTCCAGAAGAACACGACGAACAGCCAACTGGCTCTAAAGTCAACTCGGTAACACATGGGCTTGAGATTGGACGGGCAGCAAGCCCGAAGCCAAGTACGGGGTTAGCCAGACGCTTCGCGGACTGTTCGAAGGCGTTTAGAAGAGAGTGGAGGTGGGATTCGCTATGAGAACGAAAGGGTAAGCAATGGACTCGTTAGACCGAGAGAAAATCGGCCAGTGAGCTCCACTTTGTATGGACCTAATATAGACCATTTGATTATGACATAAACGGAAGTCTGTCTTGATGAACGGGCAGAAACCACTCGATCATCTTCAAATAATTAAGGGGATGACACTAAACCCGAATCGAGACAACCGACTGAAGGCGCTAGAGAAATCGATCACTAAGGTCGTGATTTTAAAGCGGTTGTCATAACGGAAACCTGCAATTAATTCGGTGATATTTGATGATCTGTCTCTATGCCTGGCAAGCACTAGAATCCTGCTCAGACTAACAAAAGGAATTTTCGAATGCAGGCTTAGAAATAAAGGATTCGTCGATCGGCCTGAAGTCATTTTAGTTGTTTTTGCTTGATTCGGCGTACCACGTTTATTACTAAAACTGTGAGCATTTTTCCAATTTCATAGCCCTAACAATAAATTCAATGAGTCTTGCAAATATTAAAATAAATCACCGTTTGTCCATCTCAAAGAAACTTGCTCAAACCTAGGGCATCAGAATTAGTTAGCGCTTATGCATTTTTATTCAGTTATCTTGTCCAAAGGCCGACCGTAAGTAGACAAATAAATCGATCTGGTCAACAGGTGAGCATAATATCCGTGTTCACGATGCCGCGGAATGCAAACAGTTTCTAAAGGTAGTCTCAACAAACTCCGGTAGGTTTGGAATATATGTCAAATTTTGTGATTTTTTTGCTTGCTTGTGCGTCTATTTTAAATGATCATTCCACAATGATTTGCGAAACAGAAGTTCATCGAAGTTCAAGAGGTATACCATCGGTTGGTGTCACGCGGTGTTCCCGCCGTTCGAATCTGGAAGTTTCTTTTTCATAATGGATTGAACAGAGTTACACAAGATTTAAGATGGCTTAACAAGTGTTTATTTTTTCCCCTGGAAATATCCAATAAATTAGTGTACATTCGGTAGAGTGTCTCAAACAGAAAATTTTGATAATTTGCTTAGGTTTATTCAACTCAATTTCGAGTTATCCTTCAAATGAGCACACACAGTGTGACAACACGGTCCCTTGTGTAGCAATGTGAAACACTGCATCCGTGAGCTGGAATTCGGATCCCGCGAGCGATTATTCCGGACTAAGTTCGCAATTTCTCACAATTTCATAAACCATTGCATTGCAAGATTCGGTCACACGAAATGGAGGAATTCAAGTCTAATTGTTTCTCTCGACAGGTCTTCTTTTGCATTCAAATACTGTCAGGGTTGAAATCCATCCATC
Organism: Fasciolopsis buskii; assembly: GCA_008360955.1. Taxonomy (NCBI): domain Eukaryota; kingdom Metazoa; phylum Platyhelminthes; class Trematoda; order Plagiorchiida; family Fasciolidae; genus Fasciolopsis; species Fasciolopsis buskii. The sequence goes on along the minus strand of LUCM01003119.1, from coordinate 54,161 downwards.
GTGGATCGTGTTTATCAGTAAACTTCGTGTACCATTCGATCATCGTAGTAGTCGCGAATAACTTTGTCAGAAATTCAGAAATTCCTTCCTCATTACTCGTTTCATTATCAGTTTGATTATTTTGGATGGAACCAATCAATTGTATTCATCCACAGAATGAAAATGTCCAGTCTTTAGTCCACACCAAAAATCATTATGATATTTGCATGACAGTTGGGAAAATGGGGCTTTCAATTAAATTGATTTGACCGCGTCAAAAGTTAAATACAATGCCCGCGTTCTTTTTCAACACAAACATAGATTTCGATTGTTCGGAAGTTCTCACTGAGCAGAGTGAGCGGTCACATGTTGGCGAACGAGCTCAGTTTCACTGATTCGTATTCATGCTATTACATCACATTTTAGATGGATAATTCTTCTGAGGGATTCAGTTGATCAGATAGAGTTATGAGTAAGAAAGGGATTGACTGAATTCCATGTATAACTCGAAAACTGATGAATGCTTTGTGTCAATTAATGTCTGGTCTACGGTTTGCATTTGAGTGAAGGAGTTGATGAACCCCACAAGTTGTTCTGGAGCTCACAGCAGAGGATAGTGAAAACGGATGGCGACAGCTTCCGATGTACTTGAGTCACAAAAACTGCCAACCAGGACCGTTGAATCCGGAATTTATACGTGACACGAAAAGATTTAAATCGTGCCCACGGTGTGATTAGTCCGTGCCGGGTATCAAACTACTGCGCTACTGAATGATCCAATTGTTCCTGTGTGCAACGAAGCAAGGTGGTGAGCTTGGATGTGTTTAGACAACGAAATGGTCAAGTGACCGTTGTACATGTTGGCCAGCGTGTTTTTTCTCAATCATGGATTTGACGGAATGACAAAATTCATGTTATCAGTTTTGGAATGAAATGGGGTAGTTAGTAAGGACACGAATTACCAGGCATGGACCTGACATGCAACATCCGAGGATCAGTTCCAGTTTTCAGTCTGCACAACCATTGTCCTTGTACCAACCTATTTAGGCTTTGTTTGCCACCTCAGAGGACTAACTACTTAAAGAGAACAGAAGAAACGAAGAATAATGGAGGAATAATGACTGAGAAGTGGTTAGTTGAAGAACTATACAGAGGGAGAAAGGTTTGGAATGCAAGAACTCCACTGAATGCGACAATGAGCCTTGTCTCCCATTGTCTCCAACCATTGCTTTGGGGGATCACGTGGACCCAAACCCCCTAGTCTAACTGCACTCACACGAGCCAGTCCACTGTTTAAAGTTGCGATGCTTTTTTCCAGTACCATCGATTCGCCACCTGGATCTATCTTCTAACCGCAATCTGCCTGGGAGGACAGGGTTCAACGAGGCAGTCGTTTTAGGGCATGCGCGAAATATGTCGCAAACATCTTAAGCTATTCCGATTCACTATCTGTTCAGAAGATTGAGCCCTATGACCCATTACCTTCGGTCTAACCTCTAATTTAGTGACAAAAATTTCCTACCAGGTTCGACCAGAACTATGCGAGCAACTATATTCAATTACCAAAATCTTTCGCATATCTTTCGGTCTAAACAACCGTGTTTCAGAACCGATTAACAGAATCAACCCTACTGCTGTTGTGTGAACTCGACTTTTGATCGATAAACAAAAGTCATTCCGATGTTTTCACGATCTCTTCGGGTATTCTATCCGGGTAAAAAACGGGATTTTTCAGCAAACGTGAAACGTTTCTGATTGGCAATACTTGTTTGAAAATGAGCTATAATAACCGACTATCGTGTGGAGAAAATCACAACGACTTTGAGTGGCTTCACGGTCACCACTTTTGTTCCACACAAAAATCGTTACACAGTCTGAAATAATTAGCCTTTTTGCGTGCTTCGCACTCAACCAACAAACGTTCAAATTTCACCCATATTAGTTTTTTTCTTTTTTCGTTTATTCTTATTTATTTTTAAGTTAACCATCTCTCAAATAGCCGTGATATAAAGTTAGACTTTACAATCAATCAATATCGAACTTGTAGATACAGGTGCTCTAAACGAGGAAATCAGTAACACTTGAACAAAATAAGCAAGAACAAAAAAAAATAGCCGTTACCTCTCGATTTAAGCCATTTGGAATCGTTGGGAATTTTAATTTAACAAAAATATTAACAAAAATAGTGATGTGTAATTTTGAATTTTGTCAAACAAAACGTCAAAAAAGAATTTGTTATGATTTTCTTCTTGGGTTTCAACCGTGCAAACAAGAATTATGAAATGATGATTTTAGGTAAATGATTCTGCAGTACCAAAGAGTTATTGTAGACTCATTCTGGACAACCTAATTACACACTGTATGTTGGTCACTTTAACAAATATAATGTGCGTCTCGACTGATATCCTGCGAATAACAATCGTCAATGAAAACCTCTGAATTTGAGAAGGCGACATTTGACTCATCGTTAAGAAGTAATCACAAAAATGCCCGCTAGTAGCTCCGGAGATGATTGGTGCGAGTCTGGTTTATTTCTCAACAAATTCCTGAAAACAACCTGTCAGGATGGATGATGAGGTTTCACTTGGCTTTGTGCAACACGAAGTTTCATTGTCGTCCACTAAAAGTCAAATGGAGGTGGACGAACAGCAATTCAGAAACGGAACCATAATCCGATCTCGATAGACGTTAGTGATAGCTCAAACGTGTATGTAGGGTAGAAATTGAATGAGTAAAAACGTGGCAAGTGCTAGCACAGTGGCTACACATTCGGACACGTTAGTGTGCCATGATTCCGTACTTGTTACTCTCGTGCTGGTCGACTCATAGGTCAACCGCCCCTGGAAAATTTGTGGAGAAAAAGCGTTAGCATTGAAAAACAGTTTTATATATTTGCCCATGTGGAGTTTCTGTCCAAAATAGTAGTATTTTACCCTCGTGGACGCACTATATACCAGCATGTGCTTACCACGTGTTTACCACGGCGGTCTATTTGTCACGTGGATCAATAACAGACCAGTAGTGCACACGGGCAGGTCTGTTTTCAAGCTGGGTGATCATGGATCCACCTCACCGATCCACGAGGATAGAACACGTGTCGATGACTCCCGGGGATAGGTGGGGGTTTTCCTATAATCCCGTCATATAACCACGCATCAGTGAATTATCAGAACTGTGACATATGAAATAAATAGAAATAACGAACGAAGTGAAAAATTTTCATTTATAATGGGGTAATTATTTAGTTTTATAGAGAATCTAGTTTGCCAAATGTGTCATGTCCCTGACTGATGGTTACCCCAGTTTTTCATATTATAGTGGTTTTGATCGAGCATCATCCAGGCCAACGGAACAAGGAAATTCGTTCAGTTTTTTACAAGTCCCTTTTCCTGGAAAATAAACCAAGGTATCCATCTCCTCAGGTCATGATTGTAAAATCTAACGTTTGTTGAAGATGAAAGTTATCTGTATTGTTTGTATTTTTACCAAAAAGCGAGTTAAACCTGAAAGTCACTAGCTTAAAGATACATTAGAAATCGAAGCTACAAAACAACCAAGGAATCCATATTCATTCACCAATTTGCAGCTAAACTCGAAAGAGCTTTGTTTATTTGCAAGTTTCTTACTACTAACTGAACGTCACCAACAAAGTAACGTTCTCAGGGTTGGCCAAAAAACATTATGATTTACGATGACTTTGTAATATTTTAAATAGAGATGATGCAGTTTATAGTATATCCAAACCACCGTAAATGCAAATTTGTAAAAGCCTGGCAATATTAATCCGCGGTCTGGAACCCGAAGAATTGTATGTCATGATCGTCTATTGTTTTCACACTACTCATTTATCATTCCACGAAAACGAATCTACAAATGGAAAACGATTGGATAACTGATCTGTTTCTTTACCGAGCGCGAGACTGATTGTGCTTGCGAGTTTCTACACCAAGCTTATAATGGGAATCAACCGGTCGGCAACATTCATCTCGTGCCTTTCTACCATTAGGGCAAAGATGACTTTCTCTTCTAAACACGGGAAGGACAGAAATGGCTCGGTAAACGTAGCTCAGTGGTTTCAGTTTATTCCCCTTGAAAGAACTATTTCGGAATCCATGTATAGGTGGTTGAAATTATTTGGCCTTGATTGCCAATAACTTGTGCCCGAAAGCGAAATGCTTTCAATACATACGGCTACAAATGAACGCAATCGAACGTTTTAAGAAGTGAGAATGCAACAAACGACTTTGACAGGGTACATTAATCCCAGCAGCGTCGTCGATTGTTCACAAAATACAGAGGTAAAAGTTTCGAAATATTTTCCCTAACCCAACATGTGATCATAGACAATGGCAAGTTTTCAAGGTTAATGAATAATAAATCTGGGAGTATAGAAAACCCATAGTTTGTTCCTTGATACTGCGACTTTGATGTCTTGGTTGTAACCACCCCCACCACCAACATGGACATCATCATCATCATCATCATCATCATCATCATCATCATCATTATCATCATCATTATAATCATCATCATCATCATCATCATGGTCATTATCATCATCACATTCCTTTTCCTCCTCCTTCTCCTCCTCCTCATCATCATCGTCATCATCATCATCATCATCATCATCATTAACATTAGCATCATCATCATCATCTGTAAAATCTTCATCATCAACATCAACATCATCATCATCTTCATCATCATCATCATCATCATCATCATCATCATCATCATCATCATCATCATCATCATCNCTACACCAAGCTTATAATGGGAATCAACCGGTCGGCAACATTCATCTCGTGCCTTTCTACCATTAGGGCAAAGATGACTTTCTCTTCTAAACACGGGAAGGACAGAAATGGCTCGGTAAACGTAGCTCAGTGGTTTCAGTTTATTCCCCTTGAAAGAACTATTTCGGAATCCATGTATAGGTGGTTGAAATTATTTGGCCTTGATTGCCAATAACTTGTGCCCGAAAGCGAAATGCTTTCAATACATACGGCTACAAATGAACGCAATCGAACGTTTTAAGAAGTGAGAATGCAACAAACGACTTTGACAGGGTACATTAATCCCAGCAGCGTCGTCGATTGTTCACAAAATACAGAGGTAAAAGTTTCGAAATATTTTCCCTAACCCAACATGTGATCATAGACAATGGCAAGTTTTCAAGGTTAATGAATGATAAATGTGAGAGTATAGAATACCCATACTTTGTTCCTTGATACTGCGACTTTGATGTCTTAGTTGTAACCACCCCCACCACCACCATGGACATCATCATCATCATCATCATCCTCCTCCTCCTCCTCCTCCTCCTCATCATCATCACCATCATCATCATCATCATCACCAACATCATCGTCATCATTAACATTATTATTATTATTATTATTATTATTATTATTATTATTATTATTATTATTATCATTATCATCACGCTTACCACAACTGTACGGATAGACTTTCGAGATGCCCGATTCGTTTCGGAGCCGATTGCCAAATCCACGTCCTTGGTATTACACAAACTGAAAAAACATTATTTTCAGCTTACGAATTTCGAATTCACAAAACCGCTGGTCAAGTTGACAGGTAAAACAGAGGCTAATTTCAACATTCCTGATACGTACGAAATCATTATGAAACCTGTCATTTTAAGTGTACACCGGAAAACAATGAAATAAGTTATTATTTTAATAGCAAGTCAGTAGTCTTTATTTATTGCATGGTACAGTATTGTGTTGACTTGAATTATACTGTACTGTACTACATAGAACTGTACTGAACTGTACTATACTGTAGTTTTCATCTTTTACTTCCTTTATTAATGAAATAACAATGTACATCATGTTTCAAGAAGGGGGCCACGGCCAGCAAAGGTGTGCCAAGTGGGAAAATTGACCGGCAGTGGGAGGATTCGAACCAGCGACCTTCACGTCTGAACGCCATTGCTACGTCGCCTACGGAACCGGGTAAGTCAATATAGATATTAATGGCACAGATGGATAAAGCGAATTGTTTAGGAAGGGAAGACATTAATTCAGAGCCGTACATAACCTTCTGTACTCATCCGAGAGTCGTTTAACTGGTACGTTTAATTGTCTGTGGTTTGAAAAATCTATTCGCGGATATGGGCTCTATATCAGGTAGTGTTGATTTTCGATGGGCCGCGGAGAATTAACCAGGCTAACGTAATGACTAACGCGTTTGGATCAAAGTCGTTCGTCCCGGATTCGTGTCCCAGTTCTGGCGCGGTGGATATGCACCGCTGATTTTTAAACACCGAATTTATTACTGACAAGGATTTTCGAAATTTGATCTTTGCTACCGCATTCTCAGTCAATTATGGAATACCATGTGAACTTGGACCCTCGAATGTGGCTCACCCATTAGTCGTGCACATGCAAAAGTCTCTTTTATTCCAATTCAAAGATTTGCGCCTGCAGGGATAGACCAACGAAAACTCAGTTCTTTAAGAGTTTGTTTCCAGTGGACATGAATTCAAAACGTCATTTCCAGAGAAATGTTTACCCATTCATCAGCAACTTGTACATTGAAATACTAGCCACTACGTAAGCGGTGAGCATTCACATTATTCGTAATTGTCTTCATTAAACATAGGTGGTCTGGCTGGGATATGCATTCATTTAGACTGCGGAGAAACTGTCCTCTAAAAACGGACATCCGGAGTGTGCTGTAATGCGACCGAGTGTGGCGTAAGTTTTACCTGCAGCGTCCGCGTGCTTGTACGTAGTTTTTGGCTTAACTTCTAATTTATTTATTTGAAAAGTGACATCATTTATTTGGCATTGTTCACCCAAGGCGTAAATTTGAGACTTGACTGTTAGACAAAAAGGATTGGTTCTCCAAATTGTATACAGTAGCGTAAAATACCCTTGCCTCATGACCGTGCTAGTCAGTTACCCGACTTAATATTGTAGGCAATCAGCCAAGTCACTTACAAGTAACTGTCCAAAGAAGCTTTGAATACTATACCGAAAGTACTGCCTTGGGGACTTGGACCAAAGCCCTAATTCGGGCTGTCATTCGGGGCAGTCTAACCGGGACAATCAGAACAGAGCTTGGGTGATCAAACTGATAATTTCTCAACAGACGGTCAAACCGAACTCGGAAGACGCAGCCAATCGGAAGGTAAATCTTGCCCTTGATGTTCATTCATTCTTTCTAGAGGAATGTTCGGGATATTACTACACGTTGGGTAGTTAGAAACAAAACTCCAAAAGTGGTAAAATACTTCTGTATTTTGTTCACTGCATGCAATCCCAGACGCTTATTCGGGTAGATCATAAAAGATAGTGCAATGGACTAAAACCTGGTTTATTTTGATGTCTCACAATGATAGTAAAAATATACAATCGTTTGACTGTGCCTTTAACTAATGAGATTAGTAAAAACAATTAAAGTGACCGAAATTGTACCACTATAGTTTGCCAGTCTGCACATATGTCATGGGCTTCTTTGTGTTCAATCATTTATCTAGATGAACTGTAAACCAGGTGGGGAAAATGCGATTAGATCAAACTGAAATGAATTGCAAGCCGCCACAAAATGATTGCGTATAATTGGGCCCAATTGGTCCATTTGGTCAGCGCGGCGTGTGTCATACCACCGCATGTCTTTCGCTCGCCAAGTTCATACGGTGGCTTTGTGAAATCGGCCCTGAAAAGAATCGGGGAAAGAAGCGATTATAAACTGGTTCTTTCTCAACACAAATGTGAACTCCAAAACTCGGAATAGGGTGTTTGCGCGACACAAGCAACATCATTTCCCAGTGTCCTCGCAAATTGTATCTTTTAGTCATTGTGATTAGTTATGGCCAGGACACATAGAAACAAACGTTCACAAAAACAAAATTGAGAGTGAAATGGGCCTGATTGGATTTTACAGTCATTTTTTGATCAAACGAACAACATTCAAATTTCTGCCTAGTGGAAATGAGTCATTGGTTCTTGTGTTTGTAATGTTTTTAGAGCAAACTCGTTTCTGGTGCAAGGATTCTCGAGAAGTAGTCTAATACGGAAGTCAAGCACTGTGCAAGTAACAGATTAACGTAGTAAAGAAACCGGTAAAGGATGAGATGTATACCATGTGTTATTGATCACGGTTGAATGACTTCATATTTACGGTGTCTAACTGTGACCGGCCTATCCCCGGTTCGAGCCCCGTTCGCGATAGGTTAGATATGGACGGGTTAGAAGTACAACAAATAACTACAAAATATCTGTCCCATGATTCTTAATATTTCAGTTGCAGGCTAATTACTTACTTACTTGCTTATTTACTACTTTTCAAATCCTTTTTAAAAGGCGGCATTTCTTTGTAATTAGTGGAATGCTAAAAATATTTATCATAGTATCTGTTTGATACAGACGTGTGACCATTCATTTTTTGGTTTTACAATTTCCCATTTCGTCTGTTTCATTCTCACAACCGAACTCGTCTCTGTCTCTTGTTGGATGAATTTTCTTTGATGTAAATCTAACGCGTCTAACTCAAAGCGAGAGATACATTTGGAAAATTTTCAGTAAACTCCTATTGACAGTTTAATACCAGACAATATGGCATCGCTATTATACGTCATACAAAATGTGTCGAATATAAGAAACGAAAAAGATTTCAAATACTTTTGTACGTTTTCAATTTAGGACAAATCAGATTTGAAGTTCGAGGTAACTCACGCAGGCCCGTAATTGCACACAACTGCTAGTTTGTATGGAAAATCTTGCGTCACTTTGCACTCGTTATAAGCACAACCGATGGCAACGGTCTCGGCAGAAACAATCTGGGCGTGAGGAGGAAAAATGAGAGGAGACAGAAAAAAACTCAAAGCTTTGATGTGCGTGTGTATGTGTGTGTGTGTGTGTATTTGTACGTGTGTATGTGCATCTGTGTGTATGTGTATGTGCATGGATAAAACCGCTCAATAAATGTCATTTATCATAATGTTGTTCCGAAAATCGATTAATGTGTTCTAGACTTAATACTAATGACGAGGACTCTACAAAGCAAGATGATGAATTTTCAACTATCGTCAGCAAAAATCACATAAGTCCGAATACTCCCGGAGGTTCTCTGCTGCGAGCAGTCTTTGTTCCAATTCAATAAGCATATATATATATAAAGTGGTTTCGTTGAGTATCTGATTAGTATCGTTGGCATTAGTGATTCCAGTTTTACTGGTCTCAGCAATTTCCTTGACTGTGAAGAAGGTAGCATCGTGGAAAACCATGGTATCAGATTAAATGGTATCTCCACACAGTTTCCTCTCATCGCCTTCATATTGTCTGTACACTTGGGTAATGGAAGAAGATGAATGGCTCGTAATACCATCGAGTAGAAACTTTTGTTTCTGGTTTGAGGGAAAAATGAATTGTGATAACGAAAGCACTTCGTCTTTGGATCCCACCCACATGATAGTTTTGCTATCTAACAGGGAGAAAAGCCAAGAATAAACATTAGGTTCAATCTGTAGTGGGACAGAAAAGAACATTCCCGCGATTTTTGAAAATGCCGAAGATATCGGTGACTGGTTTCACTTTGTTATCAGTTCACAGAAGACACAGGAACAGATAGATGTACCCGAAGATGGGACTGGATACCAGTCCAATGCTGAACGACTTGCAAACCACCAGTGAGTAGTGTCCAGAAACCATGTAGGGTGGGAGACAGTCCTGAGGTCATTGGTTTTGGGATTGTAGTCCACTGTACCTATGATATTTTGGCTAACCTTATTTGGATTTATTCATGCTTACTGCTTTTACATTAGCTCGGACTTTGAGTGCTTTTCATTCGTTCTGATCGACCGTTTGATGCTTTATTGACCGCTGCATAAACTACAATGGCTGTGTTGAACTCATAAAGAAGTGTCCTGAAAGATTCCACTAGTTCTCTGGACCGTTCGACCGGGCAACATCCACCTATCATTCGATGTTTCTTTCGCTAACGTTGCTCGAGACAAACCTCTCTCTCCATTTATATATATATATTATTGATTTGTGTACAGCCCTCTTGCCATAGTAACCAAGGCCGAAAACAGAAAGTGCAACAGAAAAAGAAGATAGATATGCGTGTCAACTCCTCCAGAATCCTCCGGTACGTTATCTTTTGTCACTCGGCCTCTGCACTACTGTTTTATCGGTTCAAGACAGGCCTATTTTTCGAGGATGCACCAGCCATCTGCCACACATAAGGCAGAATAGTTGCTCCCAACAGGCCGGTGGCCGGTTGAACGTGGGATGGTTCTGTTTTAGTAAACCTTGACCAGTCAGCGGAACATGGCTGGAGCAGTGACATTTTTAGATGACGAGACAAATCATGTCATTGTGCCACCAGCGGTTTCTTGATACTTTTCTAACCGAAGCCACTCCATCCTTGGCACCTACCCCGGTTGCCCTCGGCTGCTTATTTAGTGACCCTGGTGAAACTCATTCACAGCCAATCAACAAAATGATAGCCATCTTGTTGTTCGCAATCCAGATACTCTCCCGGAGGCATGCAGCTCTGCCCTGAGTTTCGGCTGAGGCTGAGAACATTTCAAAATCTAGTTTGAATGCATTCCTTACGGCAAGAATTTGGACCTATTGAAAAAGGTGATCATACGCTGTGGTCCATCTGGTTACAAAACCTGATCTGCTGGAATCTTAATGTTGTTCTATTCCAATCCATGTTTCACAGTCGTGGCAATCGGCCCTCCTGTTTTCACTTAATGAGTTCTGGCTGCTATTGGTCATACTCCTTCCCCTTCAATCGTGCTTCTGATCAAGTTATATAAAGGAAAACATTAACGACCATTGATAAGAGAGATCCAGGTGCGCAAATTGGACATTGATGTCTTATAGTTTCAACGCTTACATCATAAGCCATGTCTGACTTATTCCGATACAATGTACTGTCATCACATCTAAGACAGGACTATGGAAATGTATGTATATAAAGATGCGCTGTTTTACTGAAGGACGCTGTATCATCTTGGAAGAGTGCCTGCCGTCGAACAGTCGGCTAATGAAATGGGACCTGGGTGCCAGGGCCTATCCTTAAGTTTTAAAACTTGATAGAAATCGAAGTGACAGAATTCATTTAACACGATTGCACACTGATATGTCTCCTTGGATCGATTCACTGGTTGGAAGCAAACACCGATCTTCTTGTTGTAATTTTACTATTTCTTGTTTTGTGTGAATTCTCTTTAAAAAGGAAAAGATTATGAGAGGGGTACCGTCAACCGTCATTTCCTTATGCGTCGACAGTCCTGGTATTTCTTTATGATTCATATTGATCCATTTTTTCCTCAAGTTTCTTAAAATGCAAAAATCAGTTGTACAATGCGGTTTTTCTAAAGGTATTCGTTACCGAGTAATCATATCCCGGTTCCCGGTCAAGATTTATGCATTGAGCTAGTCAAAATCAGATCATCCGTATCGATTTGGTATACCGCCGGATAAGTGTATTTTCAGACATTTAATCGTCATCAATCAACCGCTCAGGTTCCAAGGGTGATAGGGCAAAGCGAGGAGTCAGCCTTCCCAGTTATCTGAGGCAGGGAGATGACCTTGGTCAGGTCAGACCTGATGAATTCAAACAAAATCGACCATTCAGGAAAAAAGTCTACAAAACCCGAAAACTTTTAACGTCGTTGAATGTTTCGGTCCGGTTAACAACCGAAACTTAGCTTCAAGTCGTACTATACTCCTCACTGAGTTCTTCAGAACAGTTTTACATTTCCGTGTTTGGGAATTAATTCTCGCAAAAGCCCCTCACCCTGTACAACTGGAACTCTCCGGTTATGCTATGGGGTTTTGTGTGGTTTTCTTCAAGAAAATCGCTAGCCATCCTTGGCATGAATTTCTTTATTTTCGAATGCCTTATGAAGTATCGTCGTAAGTGTTTTGCTCGACGCTGTGACTAAACTGCACAACTGAGAACGTTTCCGTATCCCCATAGTTGCCTTGACTTATGACCTCGTGATCTTTTCGCTATTATTAAACGATGCTGAGAATGAGAAATTGAAAACCAGAACATCTTGGCACAAGCTCACTGGTTGAACTAGTGGAATTGAAAGAGAACATTTTACGTTCCGATTTCGTACCAAATGAACCAAACGAATGGTTATGCCGTCATTTGACGCAATCTGTCCATCGTTCGGTAGACTTGGGCTGTGGTTTAGTGGTCAGTGTTTATCGTTTACTTTCCTTTAGGCGATTTACCGGTCGTGACCATGGTTTGGACAAGAAGTACACATTTTTGAACTACCCATGCCGCAAACGGGCATAACACATGTGAATTCTGCAATGCAACTTGATAACGCAGTGCTTATTTTGACATTAAGTTTAGAGTATCAGTGAATAAGATGTCTGATCATTTCAAACCAGTTGGTGGACGCTAAAAGCAGATGGCAAACGTCAAATGATAGACCCTAAGGGACAAAATAATTCTTACACTTGTCCCTGAGTTAAACCGAGACTTTACCTCACTGGCCGGGGTTTTAAAAAACTAAAACACAGCAAAATACGTTTTCCAAGATGATAATTGTGACTTAAGGATAAATTCCAGCCACCTATAAAATCTTTGTGCGATCGAGAAATGTTTATGAAAAATAATGTTTGCCAATTAGTTTACTTTCGATCCCCTCCTTTAAATATGCACACCCTCTTTGGGCTACGCGCGGCTTTTCAAGTCTGTTATTCAGACATGGAAAGTTTTGCTCACTTACTAGTCCAACATTATTTTTAATAAACGTTCATCATTGACGTGTTTCCGCGCGAAGCACCAAAATGTTACGGGTGTCATGACACCAATCAAGTAAACTTGCCCAACATTATAATCTGATCAAATCTTTTTTTGTTTAATGACTGACAACTACTGTGCCGAATTACTGTTTCAGATCTTGTGTCATTTGATTAGTTGAGCCTTGGGGAAATTGATTTTGAGCAAACTTTTCCTCGAAACATGTCCACTTCTTTCTTTTTCTATCAAATTCGTTTGGTTAACTAGATCGCGGACGCAGATATCGTATAAGGGTCTTATTGACACACTTGGGTGTATAATGTTCGTGGCTTACTGTTAAAAGTCCACGTTTATTTTTCATCTGGTTACTGATAACTGGTGTCGTTGTCCATATTTCGGTTGGTTTGTCCTTTGATGGACATTCATTTAGAAAATTGTGCTGGTCATGATTCTCGACGTTTGCCACGTGGATGATAAGCAGATACGAATGATGAGTTAGACCAAAGAAATCGCCATGTATGGGCATATGTGGCCCTAGGAGTGTTAGCCTAAATGCGCCCCAATATTCTGGTTAATACGTTAGCTCCAACTACATGTTCTTTAGGGTGTCCCACGTATTCGCCAATCCGCATGGTAAGACTAAGCCAGCAAGCAAATCTAGGAGTTTTCACCGTCTTGCGTATTCGACCCGACTGAGCACAATGTAGTGATTCTGGTTTTACGATGAACGTTCAGGTAACAGCAGACAACCATCGAATGCTGTGAATGCATCGTTCTGACTATAAGCGAATACAGCGTCTGACGTAACAATCGAAAACATTTCGGTTAGTTTGTGGGAGGTCAGCTAAGATGTCTGTACTACGAAGACACAAGGGGATCAGGGATGTTTATAAAGAGCCAGCTGTTCGATTACCAGGAGTAATTGCCGTAGATTGCAAATTCGGCCTGAGAAACAGCTACTCACGGGAATCGGAACGTTGGCTCATTGAACACATTCCCGATGAAGCAATGATTGCATGTTTGAAGCATTTCGAACAAGCATAACCATAATCAATGATTTCAGGTCCGGGTTCATTGTGATTTCCTACTAGCCCTAACGATTGACTGGCCAGTCGAATTTTCGTCTAGAGCTCGGACGTTGCATGTGCCAGCTTGATTGGTTATTTTTTTGCTTGCAATTGTCTAGTGTCAGCTGATTGTCTCTTCACCAATTCAATAACTTCTACCATGGTAACCGCCATAATAAATCCTCGTTTTTCATTTTAATTGTGTAGGAGATAAACGCGAACATCTAACTCAAATGTTCTCCATCATTTGCCGACTAATCTTCCGTGACTGACCCATCGTGGTGTACATCTCCGATATGACAGACAACCGGATGCTTAATTTCGATACGATTCGCTGTTGGCAACTGAGAAACTAAAACTTTTAGTTTGGGCATTCATTTGTTGTGCTGCGATGCAAACTTTGTTTATTTTATTTTATTCTACAACTTGACAAATAGACGTCATGACATTTTTTCGGCCGTCGTTACTGATAACGTGCAAATGATGATTTGAATCGATCTTTCTACCGGATCGAAGATGAGACGAGTAAAACTAGAAAATATTTTCACCATAAAATTGTTCACTCATTCGGTCTAGTTGGAAGAAACGTGGGAGCATTTAAACCAGTTCATTCGTGTATAAATAATACATACCTGTTGATATGAAACACAAAAGTACATATCCTTGCATTTGTTGGCAGTATAATTGTAGTATCTGTAGTCATTAAACCACAAATCGAACGGTCTGCAAAAAAGAATCGAATCGATGACAATCAATAGTGGGGCTAATTATCGGTACAAGACAGGAAATGACAAATATCCATCATCTGTGACTATTCAAAACACTGAATAAAAGTAAATAATTTGTGGCGCATACTTCGGCTGTTGACAGATTTTGTGATCTGGTTAATTCAAGAAGAACGAACTGGGGAGCAATGACATAATATTCAGTGTAAGAACAAAAATAAAATGGTTTAGTTCTAATTTGTTGGTTTATTCTTTTGATTGGTATAAATTGATTCATTATTCGAGAAGCAGATCGCATCGGTTTTGCCACAGACGTGACAAATATAGTATGCATTGTTGAAATGACCGCTGGAGGCAACTTCGCAAACTAGTTCGTCCTACTTAATTGTGAATGATATAATGCTAATAATACATTGTTGTTGGTAGATGTAATGTGCCAACATTTCGACTATTGTGGGTGGTCTTTCTCAAGGCAAGTTTTACAATGAAAATTGTCACAATTAAATCCAATACATGGCTCATCGACTTTTCGATGCACTCCTCACATCATTTGGTTCATTTCATCTTACATTCCAAATAAATAACTGAACAGTTCACGAGGAGCTACGCTTTGATCAAGTTCTGGTCGATCAAAGCTCGCAATCCGACTGATTCGGCAACTAGCTGATTGCTTTTCTTCCTATAGACTTTTATCGGAAACTTTCAGCGATATGGTCATAGCGATTTTGGCATATGGTTTTTCATACCCATTGATTTCACGACCGGATTAGGTCAGTTTCACTGTGCAAATTTTCCCGCGGTAATCATGACGCAGATCAAGAAAGTTAGTTTGATACCTGTTTGCAAATCATTAATCGATTGTACTCTTCCTAACTACGTCACCTCATAGCGTCCATCACTGTGAACTTCTCGTAATTTGACCGCCGGTAAGATATTGCCCTCGAAATCCACCAGCACCTACGGGTTGGAAACGACGAATACAAACGATTCCAAAGTTTAATTTGATGGACTGTACGAATAGAAAATTGATCCACATGCGAAATATCAATGGGGTCAGGGACATCGGAGTTGACTCCCATTATCCACTGGTATCTGGTCACTGTAAAGTGAACTGGCATACCTGAGCTTGTGTCTGCTACAGACCTGATCGATTTACTTAAGCAATCTCTTAATTTCTCAGCCTTGCTTATTAGTTTCTAATTCTAGCTAGCCACAGTCGATAAACTGTATATTTGCTTGGATTGTGTTTCACGGATCTAATTTCATAATTTGAGGTTTCCGATTGGTTTAAGTTGGTCTCCCATGGTTTGTTTGGTTACATACAGTAAGTCATCGATTGCCGATCAACTTCCACTTGACATCATCCCGCTGCAGACAACCAATGAAGCGAGATGATGTCTTCGAAAGCTAATTATGATTTATTGATTAAGTACTTTGCAAACACAAATCGACCGTAAAGAATGACTGAGAATAAACGGTATGGCAAATTTTAGTTCAGCCTTTGCTGATGTTAGAACAGCCGCTTATTGGGACAATAATATAGCAAAATCATGGACCGTAAGTATATTTGTTTC
This sequence comes from Fasciolopsis buskii, assembly GCA_008360955.1. Classification (NCBI taxonomy): domain Eukaryota; kingdom Metazoa; phylum Platyhelminthes; class Trematoda; order Plagiorchiida; family Fasciolidae; genus Fasciolopsis; species Fasciolopsis buskii. The sequence goes on along the minus strand of LUCM01003119.1, from coordinate 38,066 downwards.
TAACCTAAATTACGAAATTACCATGGTCTATATGGGTTAAGAAGGAGCTACTAGAAATTGTCACCTTGGGGAACTGATAAGCGTCTCATTGGGCTGCCATTCTCCTTAGTTTAAGAGTTTATGACCATAAAACATGTTTACATAACGAATATTAGCGGCTCATCAAGGAGAATCTGTTTCAAAACCTAATCGTTTGCTCCGAGAACATGGAAGGTCACAGTTTGTCGGAGCGATATTGAAAAACTTACCCATAAATATCGGTAGATGAAGCCACATTTTGGCCCACAAATATGTCCCATTTTGTTGTTCGTCGATCTTCTAACGAAGATCTTCTTGCATCACATGCATTGGCCCATTTAAATGCTCCGTTCGCCAATTCTTGATCGTAAGTCTGAGAAAAGAGACAAATATGCTCCAGTGATCACAAATGACAAGTGACATTGCAGTTCACCAATATCACAGTGAGCAAAAGAACGAATAACCAGTCAGTGGTAATTCATAATTTTTCTGATGGAATAAGCAAGTAATCTAGACAGAAGAACGTTTTCGATGACAAATACAGGCAAACCGATGGATGGAACAGTTTACCGAGCTGGTGTTGCATAACGACCGTCAAACTTTGTAGGACGCTCAATTCGTGTGCTTCAGATCACATAATCTGTACCGCACTACAAACTTAAGTATCAGTAAATTCGCGAAAGCCGAGCGTTTCGATAAATTTTGATACAAAATTTTCCAAGAATTAAATCGAATTTGCTCCGACTCAATATAAGGGCAGTAGACTGCTAGTAAGAATAATCTAAACTTGGAAGGTCATACTCATTAGAATCTTATTTGAACTGTTGGAAGTACGGATAGTCGAATTTTGTGAAACAATAGAAGAATGAGAGTGGTGATCAGGAGTTCACTACAAAGGCAGGAGAGGAAATCGGACCCGGTGTCCCTGAAGTAGTACAGAACCGTATAAAATCCCACTAGGTCATGTGTAGAAACCAGTCGTCTGTCAGCAAAGTGACCGGCGAATCTGGGAGTTGCACCTCTGTGTTTCGTTGGTACCGAACGTCTAACCAACTTGACCACTGATGGGTCAATTTTCGAATCGCGCGGCAATAACCGCGAAACCGGTCATATGCTCGCAGGAGAATTTTGCTCATCCATCCGGGGGTAGAATACAATACCACGAGCGGAATGTGATTTTTAATTTTTTGGCAAATTCTTTCTTGTTATTCTCTTGCATATTGCTGAAGTTTCTTTTTAACATATTTGCATTACAGATACAATGTACATTCGGGAATTAGAGCTGCCGTTGAAAAATAAAAATAAAAACAGTTATTAGTTTGTCGATACAGATCTCCGGTCAGCAGACACTAACTGAGTTAGAATTAGGAACTAAATATACCATTCTTAACAGTGGCCGGCGGCGGCCAAACGTTTGGATGTGAATGTTGCGGGTTCGAATCCTCCCACTGTAGGTCAAATTCCTCTCTTGGCAAACCTCTGTTGGAAGCGGCCCCTCTCCTGAAGAACGATGTGCACTGTTATTTCATTAGCAAAAAAAGTAAAAGATAAGCGATAAACAGTACACTGCCTGTGCGTTTAATCATGACTTCTTGCGGTATGGAAAGCTCGTCTCTTTCTTGTTTTGTTGATGAGGTATTGTTCCATTCTGCTTTCCAATGAACAACGACAGGATGAAACAACTATCGTTTGGCTATACGAACCATTCCATTTTGGTAACTGTCAAGGAATGACAACCGATGCAAGATAGTTGAAGGTAACATCTGCTATAGGCTATCTCTTCCTTTTCCAAATGACGCTATGAGCAATACCAAGCGTTTGATTTATCCAGGCTCAACTCCTTCTATTTCAGCTAGAGCCCTCGTAAACCAAGTAACTTTTAGACCGTTGTAGTTTACGTCGAAATCGATGGTGTTGATGATATCAAAAGCAAACCTAATTTAATTTTTGCCCATCGAGTAACATTTTCAATCTGCTTTTCTGTTCCGCCTCTCGGACTAACATTGCCGGGCCAGCTAAGCCTCCTTTCCGTTGAACCGCTATCGATTAGTCCAGTGTTCTATTGCTTTTCGGTCAAAGCGGTTGCACCTCTGCGTTTTTTTTCTGGAACTCATTTGTGAGTATTGAAGATCAGTAGATAATGTCAAGCTGCCGTGTATGGTGTCCATATACAAAGCAATAAGGCGGGCCAATGAACAGTTGCATGGACGCCAGGATTCCTCTTCTTCACTTACGCCCAGTTGCATGTTTGTCCCGTCCGGATGGTGTGCAGTGACAAACTCGTCAATCGACTCCAGTGATGCTGGATCAGGAGGCATAACATACAAGTCAGCCAGTTGATGGAAATAGTCAATCACAGAAACTTCCCTAAATAATTGCCCTTGGTGCCAGGGGACAACTGCAAACTTTGAAGAACCCTGGCTTTCAATCGCTACCGCGCTCTGTCGTACCTAGCATTTCAGTCTTTCGGCAAATGAAAGACCGACACGGACGACCAGGTGAAACCTGTGATTTGGAACCGAATATTAAACGTTAGAACAGCTAAATGACTGCTTCAACCGTTCTTAGTTAAACCGCTGACCCCTGATATTGGTACACCTTACAATACTATTAAATACATTAATCTGACACCAGTTTTTTTGCGAGAATGATACGATTTAGATGTAGGAAAGATCCATATGCCGAAAGACTTTGACCCCTGAGGAGTCTGATACCAGATATAGATGCAACTCAGTGCCTCACTATAGAATGTAAGGGAACTAGAAAAAGGAATATTATATTTTGTAAAATCTGCCACGATTAACAGTCATATTATTAGAGTTTCGCAGTGTGGCTTCGGGAATTACTGTGCTTGAAAAGCTCGAACAGAATGTGACCTGTGAAGCAACTTACTGTAAACGAAACCGGAACGAGCAGACCAACTAACAAACGGTTGTAATCAATGCATTTGATCGTACTACATACTACTCATATTTGGCGCACTGTAATAGGTGATCAGTAAAATAAGCTTGACAAGACATTTTCTTGAAGCCAATTTGTGTAGAACTGATACAGTTTACATGTGGAGACTGTTGCACATCCTCAAATGTGGCTCATTGAATTCACAAATGAGTTCCGACAGAAATCATTTTGTTTTATTGGGACAGTTACAAACAAACTCTTCAAGGCGATCGCAGATGACTCTTGATCTAGCCTATCACCGACCATTTTCTACGGGGCTGGTAACATATGTGCATGCTTAGCATGTTTACCACATCAAATCAATGCAGAGTAATATAACGGTATGAAATAAATTCTACTTTCATTTATTCTTTTGACGGATGGCAAGGCCTTCGGTGGATATGATCGGCTGATCCTCAAAATGTTTGGAAACCGGATGTCAAAACACATTTTCGTGTATGTTGAATATTAAGTGACAACACGGAAAGAGTTTTCCGTGTTTATTGCGTACCTTTCTGAACTGAATATCATTATTCTCCAAAATAGGCCACTACTCGAAAGTTGTCAGTAGTAACAGGTAACAAATCTTGGTCTAACCTATTTCCTTGCCCAAAGGCCAATACCTTTCAGAGACTTGAGTGCATTTTGTTTGAACTAATAATTGTCTGGCAGCTGTTTGCCCACTGCCGGTGGTAAAATTGTAGTAAATGATTAGTGAATTTGATTTCTTATGAACACCACTTCCTGTGATCACTTTATTCCCGTTCATCAAAGCAATCGATTTCAAAAGTATGCCTGGTTTCGTACACACGACCGACAAGAGAACACAATATGAGTTTGTCAACAAGTTGAATGCACATGCGTGTAAACGCCCCAATGAACAACCATCTACAGGGTCAGGCCCGTATATTGTCGGGTGCACAATCAAGATCAGGCAATTACATCGCCGAAAATAGTACCCCGATGCTACTGGAATCGTGGTTGAAGTTAACGAACTTTTCGGATGGAAAATTCACATTGTATAGCATAAAATTACGGGAATCGGAATAAGAGGTCAGATTTATGAGCAGTTTCTGTTCTTTGCTTTGCCGGTGTCAAAAACAAATGGATGAGATCCATTAGTTTTTTGTGTGACATACTTCGTACATGAGTGTAATGCAAGGATCATGCCCCGGGGCCACTAGGGCTCACCACATAGGGGTGAGACAAAAAGATCCAACAACTGTGACCTTGAAACATGAAGTGGTATAAAACCACCTAAGGTTCCATTAGGTTAGCTGCGGTAACGAGCTGGCAGTTTGCCATCCGCAAACCACAAACGGCCGCACACAAGTATAATTGAACAGCACAACTCGGACGAGACCGTGCTATTTCAATGGCTATTAACCGTAACCTGATATCGAGTGGCGATTGGGCAGCGAGAGGGCAGAGGGACAAACCGAGTGAAGCACACATAAAAGCTTCGAGCCAACTCCACCTTGGTAAACTAATTTCGTGTGTGGTTGTGTGTCAAATGCAGCAACACAAATCTGGATGGTATGTATGAAAATAGTACTGAAAAGAAATTCAACCGATGATGTATTATTACAAGAACATCAGAGGATATATAAGCCGATAACTTGCATCTTCACTGATTTCAACAAAACAAACCTGACTATTCATGGCGTGCTGCCTATCACTGTCGACGAATATTACTACTATTTCGTTCCCAGCCTTTGTCATGACACCAAAGAAATTAATAAGACTGGAGAAGCATGACATTTCTTCTTTAACTCGTGCTACGTGTTTCCAAGTGAGTGCAAATTCGAAAACTTAGACGGTCATGAAGATCACATACTTTGAAGGTCCTTGCGTAGTTTTAAGCCCAATAGGAAGTTTGCTGTCTTGGTGGTTTGTACTACTAATTCTTACAGTAATCTAACTTGCCTTAGAGACATTCTATTCGTTACCCACTATCCGGATAAGATGCACTGTGAGTCGTCTTTTCAAGCTTCGTCTATCGATGTAAGACACTGCGATTTTGAAGTTTCTTCCCAAAACCGAGAGCTTTTGAAAAACAACTATTTTCTTATTGCCATGAGCACAGACTGTCCTCAGTCCAAATTTGTACAGATTAACGTTTTGCGAGGTGATTGAAAGCGATCCAGTCTACACAAAACGAAATTTTCTCGTCGCCAAATTGAAATCGTGCAAATGTCAGTCTTTCGGAGATGATGTGAAACTGATCAGCTCAGAGGAACTGATCCATCTAGGTACGGCACCGAGAACACACAGATCAAATCAAATAGCAAGGAAGGGAGTGAATATGTGCGAGCAAGTGAAAGAAAATGCACAAAGATCCAACTTTTAAATGGAAGTAACTTTGTTTGGAGCTGCCTAGTCAGCTTTCGGGTTCCAAAACGAACAGACTTTTATAACATCGCACGGAAGGCCCAAAAACATGGTGGGTCGATCAAACGACGAATCGGCAAACCGACGAGACAAGGAGATTTTATCCACGGTTGACTTCACTGTTCTTGATAGAGTTATCGGAAGCGTGTTGACTGATTCCAGATGCAACTTAGGATTGGCCGTTCAAGATAGAAACGACATACTATTTGTTTCAAGACAATAAGAATCACTCTGCTCATTAAAATATTTTCGTAAGACTGAATCTCTAAACACTGATTTGCCTTCGTAATCTATGGTTCTCATGCGAAAGAACTGACCACATTTTATGTGCAAATAACCAATTATTCGGTCTTTTTGATCATTGTATTGGACAGTTATGATTCTAATTTGGGAACATCCCTTGGTATTTAGTCACCAAGTATGCATTACTACTATTTGTATCAAACACTCGGAGCTGTTCCCATCGCCTTTCGCATGGCAACATATCAATTCAAAGTGTGAATTTCCTCCCGTTAAACTGTACACATTGATGTGTACCCGTTGACACACTCCGAATTCCAAATAATTTCGCAACGAGTTCCGTGTGCTTCCGCTCCATTCAACCATTACCAGTATTAGATGCATTTTTGAAGAGATACCGTTCCTGTTCTACTCTAGATTAAACAAATGAATACCATGACTGACTAGGAAATAATCTGAGTCGAAAATAAATGTACAAAAAGTGACAAATTTATTAGTTCACAGACTCACCAACATTGGCATAGATTTTGCTTGTGGTTGTCCGGCTATTTTGCAATCCAAAGCTCGCTTTCTAGCCTCGTTGTGTTTTTTAAGCATATGTTTATTCAGAGCATCGTTTTCCGATGGTACGGGGGCTATCGCTGTGTGGAATTCGGTCATCATTAGGATGGACCACCACAAGAGCAAAGTTATTTGATTCCACATATTGGACATCAAGTTAAAAAACAATTTCCTGTACCCTAGTTTTGTTCTTTCGACGTTGGTGGGGTAACTCAAATTCGCACATGTATAAATATATATATATATATAAATTTATACATATATATATTTGTATGCTTGGGTGACTGACACTTAAGCTCATCCAATCAGGTCTTCAATCAGCATTGGATTCTAACATCCACGGATAGTGGAAAGCCCATGCAGATAATAGTGGGTAAAGCCAAATTGCAAACAGAACGTGTACACCTTTGCGAACCGTACAGGTAACAACAAGATAATTGCTGGAGGTTGGACTTTTCCGTGCACAAATCGACAAGGTTACCTACGTGTATCAGAGGCATCATTATCATATGAGTCGCTTAGACATTCTCGATCACGTGTGCTTTACTGAAGAGGGATGGATGGATGTAAATCTACAATTTTCTCAATGTTTCAGCCATACAGGCAGGCAGACAAATTGTAAGAACCAAGTTGAAACAGGAAATCTGCTGCCTTTAGTAGGAAACCATAGCAACTGGAAATCAGACGAGAGGGGGCCGTGCTGTATAAAACAACGAATTATCGAATGAATATACAATAGCACTGATCAAAGCTATGGGTAACTGGAAGCAGTTTCAACCAATCGCAATGCAGCATAATGACCAGTACTCGTGTTACCACATCTGATTCTCAGACTGAAAAACAGAAACACAACAAAGCGTCTGTTTTCTCCGGATGATTCTCTTCTGTTAAGTCATTCATAAAAGTTGCTGAGTCCGTCGGCGTCAGCACTATCTTTCCTAAATCGATTGTACCTACATGGACAATGAAACTTAGCTTTGATTTTTAACCGCCAACGGCTGTTTTATCGGACTGGCTTTAAAATTAAAGTATTAGCTTGTTTTCATTGTGATATTCAATTATTTTGCTGCTAGACAACGATGATGTTGAACATATCTGTGCCACTCTGAAGACGACGATCATCAGGGAACTGTAAGCATCACATGACATAAGCCTTGACGCAAACGGCAAGCTGAATTGTTCCATACTGTATTCAAGTTTTGACATGTTTTACACACAGCAGGAAACATGATATCTCGATGAAAAAATCAATCACTTGGGATGGCTAAGTATTGCGCAAATTATACAGATTGAACAACTGAATATATTGACTCGTTTTACCGCCTTACTTGAACCCCATTTCAGACGATTACGAAGTTATCTGGACGAACAAACTAATTTTATCCGTTCAATCCGAAGAACAGTTTACATCACTAATAGTGTCACAATATATAATGATTCGTTTATTTCTGCAAGCGATTCCAGAATTCATAAAAACTATTGCTTTTTTTCGGACCCCAGTTTTTATGAATTAGCAAAGTTTCAAACGCTTAGCTATTTTGTCTCGCGGTATCCTTGTATTCTGCCTTATTTTTGATTTCTGTCCCGCACTCCCTGCCAAATGTAACTGATTGATCTTGGATCTCAAGCTCAAGGTTGGTTCAATTTGTCAGTTTCGTAAATAGCTTTTTATTTTGTAATCCATTGAGTACCGAGCTTATCAACTCTCGGAACCACAAATCGCATGGCATTCTCAAACACCAAGCAATACAGTTTTTCTGCTGACACCACATCATAACCTGTTATCGTGTTTGCCCAATCGTCTGTCTAATCCGTAACCAAGGGATAGTGGTTTGTTTTAACCACTTCTACCAAAAACGGGGTCAATTCCTTATGGAAACTCGTCATACTACTGAACAAACAACCAAACTAAAAAAAGAAAAAAGAGTGAATGCAAAAGTTTGCGTGACTTCCACCAGTGTTAATCTCATTTCACAGTCATCTCATTTGTTTATTTTTACTCCTTTGCAATCACAGGAGGTTTGGTGTAAAACCAATGATGTCATTCATCTAACATTCACTTGGTTCTTTATCCAATTACGATAAGATGTTCTACTATGATTAGTGGAATAGCGTGACTACTTTTTGATTATGCTATCGGATACCAGTCGTGATTGGGCAAGGCACAAATGCCCAACTCATAATTATCACTTGGTAACTTTTCGATCACGGCTTATCTTCGCGTGACTGGCGAATATCAGTGAAATAGATCGATTCAACTCAAGCTTTGTCAAAAAGCGAATACAATTCTTGTACACTTTTGTCGACGGTCATTAAACCGACCTACCTAAGAGAGAATTTTCGGCCGACGAATAATCTTGTGTCACGACTTGTGACGTCGGAATATCCACACGTTCGTCGTGGTTTAATTGATCGAATCACAAGTGTCACTTGATTTTCTTGTGCCTAGCAGACTCAGAAGTGGTTGACATTGAGACTTGCAAACTGTTCTATCTACGATGACCTCATAAAAAACGCAATAAACAATACTTGAAGCATATCTATTACTATAGTGGTGGCCTATATTTATTACAAATTGAATATAATCAATTTGCAGGGCAGTTGTATTGTATAACGGATTGATAAACAACGCGTGGAAACCTGATAAACTGGACACAAATTGCCAACAAAGAAATAAAATTAGGTCAAATATAAAATGATTTTTTCACGTTGAACAAAGATATAAAGCGAAACAAATGATGCAGTTACTATATATATTCACTTCACAGGTCAATATGAATATGATCAAATTGTTACCCGGAATTTTCTGCTTATCACCAGATCAACACTACCAATACTATTAAGACATCTTTACCAGTTTTCCCATTGTCATTACTTTTAGTATAAATACCATCATTGCTAGCACCATTACAATCATTGCCTTTAGTAATATTATTATTATTGTTGTTGTTGCCAATACAGTTACTAATGACAGCAACATCTCTATGAGTACTACTTCTACCAATATGGTCTTTGTCATTGCCAAAACAAAGAAAACGAGAGTACTAACAGTATCTACTAAGAAAGAAACTATGGTTACTTGTAATATGCGGTAGAGCGTTCACGCAAATCTCTCACGTAAAAACCTGCTTTATTGCAGTCAGCTGATCGCAGCTATCATTAGATATGGAAACGTCTCAAACAACATCCCATGATTTCCGACATTTGTGGGCGAGAGACTATCAAGATGTCAGCCTCCTCGATCTGTTTGTCTTCCAGTCGTTTACAACTAATTCAAATCACATTTGAATCACAAGTGAAATGCTCTGCCCATGTTATGATTGTTTAACCTTTTTGTACTACTGAATAATTATTTTTTTCAAAAGAATGGTACTCTTTTGTATTCAAAGCACGTACTCTGCTATCTGTCAGAAAACAAGCACCAGCGAGAAATGGTTATAAAAACAAGCTACAAAACATTCCATGTGTTTGAGCCTGTGTTGGCAACTGTCGTCCAGTTTATATTATCTTTTATCCTTTACTTCCTTTATTAACGAAATAACAATGTACATCGCTTTTCAGGAAGAGGGCCGCGGCCAACAGAGGTTTGTCAAACCGGGGAAGTTGACCGGCTGTGGGAGGAATCGAACCCGCGACCTTCAACTTTAAAAGCCACGGCCTTATTCACTTGGCCACCGCCGGCCTTTGGTCAATTTCGTCCCTTGGTTTTGGGTAAGATTCAATCGCTTAGGCATCGCTAAGGTTATGTTGACCGACGAATGCGGACATTCAACCTAACTAACAAGTTTCGTGGTCAAGAGAATTGCTGAATTATAGCATCTTATTTGACTTGATTACAAGCGCTGGCTATCCCAACAACCCAATTTAGGGCAACCAATCCAGCCCCACATTAAACCTGCTTCCGACTCACTGCTGCTGTGCTAATGGAAGCATTTTCCATTGGAAACCTATCGAATGTAGTTGTATAAAAGTCCAGACAGTAAAGATTCAGTTCTGCAAATTAAGTCACTTACTCCTGTACTCATTTTGCCTTGTTACAATGGCAACAGATATGGTGGCTATTTTCCATTCTGATAGTTGGTGCACTATCATCGTTAGTTCATCTCAGAGATCACGCTTGTTGTCGATTTGTCAATCCTTTCCGATATCACCTCGGTGTTAGTTATCTAGTCTCATTGCCAATTTGACAAAGTTCGTCCGGCACTGACCGGGTGAATTAAATGTGCCACTGGCAAGGTCAGTACGTCGGTCACTTTGATGGTAGATAGCAAGTCGGTGCAGCCTTTCTCGTTACCACTCATGACCCATTGTGACCTTAAGTGGCTATATTCTATTCCAAGTTTCAAGGTCATTTTGCCGTCCCCCGCCTTTCGTATAGTGCTACTTGTCAGCCGTTTGGCATGCTTTCTCCTGTTTTTTCGAGTGTGAATATTGCAATTCGAAACCTATTAAAACGATCAGATGCTGATTAGACTGGAAAAATTTTGATGATGAACAGCATCGTGATTCTGTTGGAGTGAAAGACAAACACCCCGACAGAATGAGTTTCGGTGTTTATGTTCGAACTTTTTTTATTAATTCTTAGCACCACAAAACCAGTTTCGTCAAGCAATAATGGCAGCACAAGAAGACTGCCGTTAGTAACATCGGACTGTTTGCCATTAGCCAACCATGGTTCATTTGTCGAGTCATGGCTCGATCATGTGCAGTTATTGAAAGAAGACCATCTGTCCATGGCTACGTAGTTCAAAGTCGCTCAGATTTCAACGCGGTTAAAAGTCTTCAGCACACGATATTTTACAGGCTACCTTTAAACCATGGTCTATTTTTGATGACAAAAACAATCCCGTCAAGCATTTACTTGGGTTCGACCAATTTGTTACGAGTTCCGCAGGTTTCTAAGAAAATCAAGCCAGTTTTGAAATTGAGTTTAGAGTGATAATTTTCCTTGAACGTGATAAATCAACCCAAACATTTGGTTCTTATGATTCGTTGTAAATCACGAACGAAAAATACAGAGAATCCTTTTCATCCGTTATCTCTTCCCACTGGTATGAACTTACACACTTTATTTGGAGGGGGGGGGGTTACTGACATTTGAGAACCAGCCTTAAGCGAGGTTCAAACGAGCAACCCACCGTTCAGTGGACCACGATTCTGACCAGTTGAATACGGCGAGCGATCGGTTTGCACCACACAGCGTGTGCCTGCCCTGAGAAAGATCGATGATGCATTTCATTTGGTTTCAATTAATCAAGGGAGACACATAGGAACATTTATCCTGCGTGAAAGCTAGTTGCATGCCGATAGTGATGCAGTTTGCATATAAACACAACGAGATAAGCTGCACTAGTCATTCAATTTCATTTCTGTTGAAGGTGAAATTATAAAGAAATTTATTCGGCTGTCTTGACCTCGGTCATTATCGTCAAATTCTTCATGAACATACTGTTGATTCGTCTGTTTTAAATGTCCTATGCGTCTGTTTTTCCAAACGTATTGCATGTATTTTCTGGGTTTATAAGAAAGTCAACCTGTTCCAAAGCGTTTTTTTCCTTTTATGTTGAGATACGCTCCGGTTATCCGAATTTCAATATTGACGTGCATTTTGGCCTTCCATTTAAGTAGTATTAGCAAATAACTGACTGGTCATCGTTCCATTTTCCATTCATAAATGCTTGCAAATGTTTTGGCAATCCCCCTTACTTTCAAAATGGGTTCTGTTAGACAGCTCTCCTCAGTGACCTTAAGTCTCCTTGAATCGTTTACCAATGCGTTCACAGGCATTCTTGACCCGGACAGCTTGAAACAACTTGAATGCGCAGTTTTTCTGGATCGGCAAATCTTTGACCCGTAATGGATTGGTTAACCAAACATTATCTTCAACTTCTATCCCAAGACGGTTGACGGTATTCTGCAAAAATACACCCTCATTTGTTACTTTATGCTGTTTACTATCTGGGTTTCCAATTAAGCGGCATTATTTCCCATTTTGAAAGACGTGAATTTCATTCCTAATGATAAATCACCAGAATTTCCCATGAGGTTCTGTTCGGTGCGCTTGCTGTTTACATGGCAACCGTCTCATCACCATTCTTGCTGATATCGTCGATGCCGTGTAGTGTTGTGTTCGTTGATATTAATCAGTCGCATGTAACAGACAAGAAAAAGGTAGTATTTGGCGAGACAGTGATTTATCAAGATGTTGCACACTCGAAATTGAAATACAAAATGAAAAGCATTGCCTGTCCGTCCTTGGTTGCACAGTTCAGCACCTACGTGTGTCTGCTCGTTTAGGGCGAGGCACTATTTCGAATTTGTGATATAGCTTAATGTTACACTCAGTGTCGTTCTCGTTTGCAAAAGCCTCCACTTCTGTATGATTATTAACTTGCTAATCTGCGGTTAATCTTTCATTGTTGTTCGCTTTCGTTTTATTCGTTCAGTACGCGGTGCTGCGAGGTGGCAACCGAAACGGAAACACTTTGGTGCAAAGTAATTACGGTTGGTAAAAATGTTTGACTGTACTAATTGGGACCGAGAGAAGAATAATTCGTTAATTCGTAAGACCCGCTATGGACTGCTGATGTACCCGACCTCTCCGCTTTGTCACGAACGGATGCGTCTATGGCGTCCGGACGTGCGGGTCGCGGGTACGAATCCACCTAACGACGGTCAGCTTCATCGATTGGCAATCATTTGCTGTCCATGGTCCGCTCCATGAAAATAATGCTCAGTATTGTTTGAAGAATAGCGGAAATAAGAAGATAAAAGAAAGGGAAAGTAGCGAGTTGGAATGCATGTCCGTCGCATGTTTGATTTATCCAATGCCAAAACATCCATTCACCTCGTGTTTACGAGTATCTGAAGGATCGGAGGTGAAGAAGTATTGGAGATTTCGAATATCGGCGAAGCATGTAGGGCGAACGTCAATAGGCATCCGCAAATTTCGTCTGCATGTAAGCGGATTCGAGAGTAAACCACTCCATTCCATTCTCATTCACAATCGGAATAAATCCGTTGGTGTTGAACCTATCAAGCTATGGCCTTGAAAATCAACTGGTCCCAGAAAAGGCAAATTCATAAAAATAAGAATCCACATGAACGTAAAACACCTGGTCAGAGGTTAGTAAAATTATTTCAACATGTCACCAATTTCAAACGAGTTTATTACGCCATGGGCCGTTAGGACTTCGAAGACCGGATCTAAACCACTTACCAACAATTGTGCTCTATTTTAATAAGGTGAGTTCCACATGCGATTGTCCCATGTAGGTTGTTCGAGTTTCGGTTCATTGGGGGCATTTCCACTGGCAGTGGTAGTGCAAAGCATACGCGGCGCATCGACTTCTCGATACATTCCAAACTCCGTTTAGTTCAGACTCGTTCACCTAGTTACACACGACTTTACATTAGATGAGAATCACATCAATTCTGCAGTGTACATGATCTGATATTTGCGTCTGTTCACAGCAAATGAACACTAAATGTTGTCCGATTCTCCAATTGTTGTAAGTAACCGCTTATGAAAAATGATCAATAAACGTCCAAATCTCTGCAGTATTTGATGTAAAATGAATTAAAAGCGAAACTTGCCAGCAATAGCAATTTCCATGGAAGGTGTAGGTGGAACAACGAAAGTAAAAGAAAAAAGAAAAAGAACAAGTGAAAGAAGAGGGGTAGATGTGGAAAGATAATCGGGGGAGCTACAGAAGAAAGAACGAACGAAAGGAAAAGTAACGAGAGGAGAACAAGATAAGAGGGGAAGGCAGAGGAAGAATCGTAGTGGAAGCATGAGCAGTAGAGAAGATACGGAACGAGGAGGAAAGGAAAGGAGAAGGTGGATGAGTAGAAAAGACTAGTGACTGATCAACTACTGACAAGATGTCGGAACACTTGAAACTGAACGCGGTGTATTTGGTGCTCGATGAAATCCGACTGGTTGGCGATGTGCAAGTTATGTTCAGTGAGCTATGAACAGGTACGCTTGTTGTTACGTGTATCGGTATTTTGAGAAAACCCATCATGCAGACCTATTTTTTAAAGGAAATTTTATTTTGATTATTCTTGCAAGTTCCATAGGGAACAGGACAAAATGTAGAACCAATGCCGGTAACGGAATCGAAGGAAGTCGCTTCATTTTGGTCATACTAACAGTGACCAAATATTGAGTCACATCCTTCGTCTTGAACCCCGGTCGGCACGATCGCTTTCTACATCGTTTTCAGTCTGCCATCTAGACCAACTGTGCCCTGCTTAATCAAACCAAAACGATCAAATGGCCTCCGGATGGCCAACACGACTGTCCTTTATTTGTCAGTCGAATGATTTCTGTAGATCCATTCACGTCAAAGTTCTCTGTGTCTCGGGCTCATCTAATCCATTCGGGAAATCTGACAGTCCGCATGTGCATTATATAAACAGTGACAATCTAAAGTTTAATTCGCTCTCCGACTTATACACTAATGCCAGTGCCTCACATGTTCCTCAACAGTTCAAGTGCTGATGCGGTGATACGTCAATTGGCAAGACTCGAAAATGCATTGCTCAAAACGACCACGGATATGTTTTAATAGATCAACCGAATGGAATCTATCGAAAACGGCACAAGCTCACATCATCTCGAGTTGTCTTTTATGAACATTGCTGTTTTGTATAAGTTTAAGCTAAGCGCTTTTACATCTTCCGATGTTAAACTGACAGAGCCTATTGGGCCTCACCATTTTCGTCTTTCTATTAATCCACCCTGGTGATCCCCTGAAATTTGCTTATAAATCGAACAGAGCCACTTCGGACAATGTCGTCTCCCTTATTCATTATGCTTGTAAGCCCTTAGACATATAAATGAAATGTATTCGTTGCACGTGCTTAGACCATTTGTCTGCATTCGGTTCTGCACCACCGTCTATCCTACTTTACAAACTAGAGATATTGGGTTGTTTCCCCTGCCCTTATTAGCATAATTGTCCGAGCACTTTACCAACCGAATCCAGTGCACATGAATGGGCGGTAAAACTTCAAAACCGTTAGTTAACAACTCAAGCGTGGTTCAGGATGCTGTTCGTTCTCATGCCTCCTATCTACGTACGTTAGTGACTTATCCTCTAATTCCGTCTGTCGTTTGTTTAAGTATGCTAACGATGCTGTCTTCAAACAACGATAACTTTGAACATTTTTCCAACAACTTATCTTCCATCTACGTATTTTCTGTACAGGTTATTTCGAATCCTAAAACACATTTTTTCGATTGCTTGTGCTAGTAGTCTGTCTGTCTCTCTCTCTCTCCCTATCCGTTGACCAGCCTAGCCATCTGAACTTTTGTAGACCGACTCAAAACCACTCACTGGGGTTGATTTTGTGAAATACTTGGGGGTTATTATTAAAACAGAGGTAAAATAAACATCCCAAATTTTCACTTGTGTAAAGAATCTCCGACGGCTGTCATTTCACATCAGAAGGCTTCAAAACTACAAAGTGAAACAAGCTACCACCTGTCGTTTTGTGTACCAGGATATTTTTCTATTCCTTCTTTACCTTCGTTTCATTGTTCCCACGGGCTTGTGTAAGAAAGACTCCAAAATCTTTTGCCGAGAGCTGTCAGTTATCAGCCTCGTGTCTTTCATACTACTAGACGACTTGCCCATTAAACTGTGCAATCACTACCTATCCGCATGTGAAATGTTTGCTGATAAAATTCTTTCAGATCCCGAATATCCTATGCACAATGATCTCACAAAGTGCCTTTCTTCTATTTCCACGCGATCCGCCTTTCATTCCATACCCTCTAGAATCAATATGTGTAGGAACTCCACTGCCCCTTATTTAGCAAAAGTTTGACAAACAAGGGCAGCTTGCTACCCGAATTACTGAACAGCCTATCTTAAATGCTTGAATCATTCATCTGACGTGGTGTTTTTCGTTTTTACAAGATGATGAATGTGATTAGTTTTCTATTACAGTTTTTCAGTGAAATATGACATTTCAATAGGTGAAATTCTATACAATGCAACGAGATGTAACACAACCCAATGGACAAGAGCAAACGTGAAGTGCGAACTCCGCTATCCCAGCTTCCCAAATTGTTCACGATTTCTTTCCCGATTTGATCATCTCTAGACCCCGTAAACGATACTGTTCTCACCCTTATGGATTAATTGGAAAACTAACCCTTTTGATAACGGGGACAGACATGTGCAGCATTTCCAGTATCTTCGAATTGTGAGAACTTAGCCGTGTGCACAACAGTTGCTAGCCTAATTGCTGAGTAATCCGTGCTTTTACAAGCGTATTCTATCCAACAACGAATTCATTTAAAACTGGGAGATGGGAAACGATTTGCGAGAATGCTGAGATTTTTGATGGCACGACATGCATTAAACCAAGCATATGATCCGCAAACACAGAGATATCAAAAACGGAAAATGTAGAACATTCATGTTGGTCTATCATCTCTTTCAATTATCAGAAAGTTTCGCGTACAAATCTTTTGCCCACACATTTTGGGGTCGCCGCGATGTGCGAGATTTTTTCGGTGTTGGGGTGACTATAAATTTTGCTCAGAACTTTTTCCGCAGCATGATCAGATGAATGAGATCGATAGGAGATCGATAGGAAGATGACAAAATACAGGGGAAATATCACGGAAGCCATCCGCTGCAGTGGGCAAAGCGACAGTACGAGATCCTATTGTTCGGTGTCGTACTTCTTTTTTCCACTGTCCAGTTTTCTCCCGAACTTCCAAACTGCGCAACATCCTCCCACTTCCTGTATTTCCACACATTTACAATTTTTCACTTTTCGAAAGCATTATCAATAAACTGGTTCTTACGTGAATGATCCCCTCACATTTGCTCACCTCCACCACAGTACTCTTGAACATATGTTAAATAAGAAAGGTTATTCAGTAATCTGGTGGAGAGCGTCTGATGAACTTAGATTTGTTGAGAGGTGGTGAACTCAGCAAAATGATTTGTGGGTATGCCGCCACAAAAGGATAAAGACTTGAATTGGGTACTCGCCAATCAAGGACAGCCGGAAAGAGAACATGTGACTTTTGACAGACATCAGCGTAGTCGGGAAACGCAGTGAAAAACGGCGTTACCACTGGCGTTCGCCCTACATGCTTTGTCGATATTCGAAATCTCCAATACTTCTTCATCTTCGATCCTTCAGCTTCTCGTAAACACGAGGTGAATGGATGTTTTGGCGTTGGATAAATCAAACATGCGACGGACATGCGTTCCTACTCGCTACTTTCCCTTTCTTTTATCTTCTTATTTCCGCTATTCTTCAAACAATATTGCGCATCATTTTCATGGAGCGGACCATGGACAGCAAATGATTGCCAATCGATGAAGCTGACCGTCGTTAGGTGGATTCGTACCCGCGACCCGCACGTCCGGACGCCACAGATGTATCCGTTCGTGACAAAGCAGAAGATTTTGTCGTTCATCAAAGCCGTGCTAATCAGGTTGAACGATTAAAAGTTTTTCGTGCACATTAGTTAATGACAAAATTGAGCAGTAGTCATGTAGGTATAAATTTTGACAAAATTATTCTCAATAAAATTGGCGTTCGTTCAAGTGTAACTTCAAAAACTGATATTTTATGGTCGCATTTTGACTGACTCATTGTCGGAGTTGTTTGTTCTGACATCCCACTTTATGATGCGTTCGGGTATGATTGAGTGTACGATTGGACATTTGTGTTTCTCGATCATAAACCTTACGATCGGCGCGATTTTACTAAGTCGTTGTTTTGCTCAGATTAGTATTTGCTTTGGCCAAATAAACCGACGTCACCAATGTGAGTGTTTCACGCATTTCGGATCAAATATCTGACTTCTGTTGAAGCATAAATTCGCGCCATACTTGACAAGATTTCGTCATTGAATTTTCTTGCACGAATGGCGAACAATTTTCTGTAGATTTTGTTCGCATCTGGCGTCTTTCGTTAGGAACACCTTGAAAGCACTCACGTGTACGCTTTGCTTGCTCTGTATTATTTATTGATTACAGAATATAGCTACCGTGTAACGCTTCGAAAACTAATGAGATGATGCACATGCTTGATAAGACATAAATAATATTCACTTCGTTGAAGTGACGCTTACTTATTCTGGGCCACTAATTTTCATTCGTGTTCTAACTTGTTTAAGACGGGATTTTTCTCTCCGTCTGCCTCGCTCTCTTTCATGATGAAACTAGTTATGTGACAGATTCACTCACTTACCTGATTGAAGCTAGCGGTCTCCTCAGTGTATAAACATCTCAACTAGTCCTAATCCTGTGTCTCGTTCTGTTTGATCGTACGATTCTCTCATTTCGTTTGCACTACCTTAAGCATATCAGAAAAACAATAACGTCAGCAGATCAACTGACGTCATTTTTACAGGTCAGCTCCGTGACAATTACATCATTTAATTCACAGATAGTAGATTTGTCAGAATAATTCGCAGTCAAAACAGGTCATCCTTCCAGAGAAAAGTACACTCCTGTTTAGTGGAGCACGTGCTAAAAAAAGGGTGGAAATAGAATTCATTTTCTGAGGCACCAGGGTTGACCTTTTTGGGCAAACCGACAGAGAAGTGAAACTTAATTAGATGCTGTTGTTCGGAAATGAGTTGCATTCAAACGTCATCGGAGAATCGAAGCTCAGTGACTAAAGCTGAAACGATCCCAATTCGAACGATATCGAAGACAATGCTATATCACATTAGAATTACATCACAGTCATTCGGAATTATGCTCAAACACCTCGGAATCGCCATCCAACTGGAGCACCGTGATCTTGTCCGTACAAGTCTGAGATTTTGTCCTTCTTAAGTTAGCCCGTTTGTGCGCAGGCAGTGTAAGGTGCACAGATTATCCGAGCGTTGATGTGCACTTTACAAACAGATGTGTCTTTGTTCTTGTTTGATTCCGAATATTTTTGTCAAAAAATTAAAATAACTTAGGAAAAGAGGTATTAGTGAGTCAGCAGTTGTAAAGCGTAGTGACAAAGCGATCAATATCGAAGCGATATTGCAAATGGCGCTCGAATGCACTCTGAGCTACCCACAGTACATCATCGTCAAAGCAATCACGATTTCCCTTTTGGATTGTCCTCGGAGAAGGACGTTGATGCACTGAAATGGATGAGTTGAGAATGGGAGCAATGCAGTTTGCTAATCGGGATCTAATTCGGGACCAATATGTAAATGATTAGAACTGCCCATATCGGGAACAAATGACTTAAGGAGTGTATCGAAAAATCCATGTGCCATGTATTGGTTTTAATTGTGAATGATGTAATGTTAATAACAGCGTTGTTGGTTGATGTAATGCGTCAACGTTTCGGCTGCCTTGGGCAGTCTTTCTTAAGGCAAGTTTTACAACCAAATGTCATTTGCGTACAAGAATAGTGGCGGAATCCGGATATCGCTGGTTCACTCATGTCGACAGACATCCTCAGATTCCATCCACAGGACAGAGTTTTGAACAAGAAGACTGGAGGTGGTGTGGCAACATACATGAACTCCTTTTGGTCTGGCAAGTCAGAAGCCATTTGTACACACTTGCTATGTGGAACGGACTGTCTCGTAATACCGTGTCATCCTGGGTTTTTCTGTCATACCAGCACTAGCATGACGAATTTATACATTGCCCCTTTTAGATCGCAAAAAATGTCGCATCTTTTTTCGGCTCTTTTCTAGTATTCCTTGTTCCTCTTCTTGAGGATGATCTGCATATTATTGTAGGTGATTTCAGTCATCTATCAACCCTACCACTGAGTGTGTTTGATTTGACAGACCAGAGACGGCTCCATTTTAGGTAGAGTTATTGCCAAACACCCCGATTTATTTGTCCTGAAATTGCGTGGTCCCATCTCAAGTAGTCATCATTGTCTGCTTCTCCTAAGGCTCAGTATATATTCTCGATCAGCTTCCCATTCCTTCAAGCAATAAAATCAAATTCTAGTTCGCCTCTATAACCTTTCACACAACAAGCTTATTCTCCTTCAGAAATCTCTTTCACCCGCATCCACCTGTCTCTCTTTTGAGCCCCTGCTTAATCACAATGTCAGATATTTCAAACAGATGGACGGTCAACGCAGGCTTTTATATCTACTGTCTCAAATGGCAGTACCTCCACTCAGAAAATGAAATTTCTAAGACGACGCAAGGATTAATTCTACACATACCGTAATAACTCAAGCGTGCGTTATATTTCCAACCTGATAAAAGCTGAAATCAAATGCATCGACTCTTGAGTGATAGGAACACCGATCCCTTCAGGCAAGGCATTCGACAGTTGTTTGGCAAGAAAAAGAAACATGTGAAATGTTCTGCGGATGACGACAGCATTAATCTTGCTTCCATCCATCCTTCCACTTATGTATATTGTATTTGGACAGGGTGATGTAACGGTTACACGTTTTTCTAGGTAAGAGGTGCTCGAACTTCTCCACACCACTAAAATTACCGCAGGGATTGGTCTTGACAGTCTTTCCCCACCTTTTTTGAGGCATGGTACTGTGCCTCTGACGGATGCATTTACTTCTCTAATTAACTAGTCATTAATCTCTTCTTCTATCCCTGACTGCTGGAGACCCGTCACTATTATTCACATCCCGAAATCTAGCAATTCTACTGCTTTAGCAAAACGTTTTCGCCCCATCGCCCTAACATATTCCGGTCTTAAACTGACGGAGCGTGCTGTGCTTAAACGCCTGCATCCTTCTATATATCGTCCTCACGACCCTTTTCAGTTTGCCTATAAACCTAACAGGTTCACTTTGGACGCCGTCGCCTCCCTCATTTACCACATTTGTAAGTCCTTAAACGCATCAATGAAATCTGTGCACTGTGCAATCCTGGACTAGTCGTCTCCATTCGATTCGGTTCCACGGTCCCTCCTACTTCACAAGCTGAAAATATTCGGTTGTGCCAGGCCATTATTGGCGTGGCTGTCCGATTACTTTACTAACCAAACCCAGTGCACACGAATGGAAGATATAACTTCAAAACCGTCGATTAACAACTCAGGAGTGCTTCACGATGCTGCTCTTTCACCGTTTCTTCTCTCCGCTTACATCAGCAAATTATCAACAAGCTTACCATGTCATCTGTTTCAATATGATTATGATGTTGGTCTCTTTAGAGCCGTTCCGAACAACGATGATTTTCAAAGTTTTTCCAACAACAAACCTTCCGTTTACGATTTCTCTGCACGAGCTGGTTTAAATCTCAGCACATCTATATATTTCGAATGTCTGTTCTCTCTTTCTGTAGATCAGCTTACTCATCCGAACCGTCTTTCATCAACTCAAAAACACTTACGAGGGTTGATTCTGTGAAATCCCTAGGAGTTACTGTTGATAAAAATCTGAGGTGGACTGCTTACATTTCTACCCGTGTAAAGAATCTCCGACGGTTGTTATTTCAAATCAGGAAGCTTCGACACTATAGGGTGAAACAAAGTACCGTCTTCCGAATGGTATACAAATGTTTTTACAATCCTTCTCTACTGTTCTCCAGTTATGCATCCAGTTGTACCTAAAAAAGACTTTCAAATTTTTCGCCAGGGGCCGTGTTCTTCGTACCACTAACTGAATTGTCGTTCAATCTATGTGATCAACACTTATCAGCATGTGAGAAATTTAATCACAAAATTCTTCCAGATCCCATACATCCTCTGCACAACGATCTTTCAAATTCCCGTTCTAATATTTCTACACGATCCGCTTTTCGTTCCATAGCCTTTAGAATCGATATCTATAGGAACTCCACTCTCCCTTATTTAGCATCGATTTTGACACCCTGACCGTGTCCCAGTCGAATTCGTGAACAGTCTATCACAATGTGTTAGTTTTTTGACATTTTTAACAAGTTGACGAGTTTAAACTCTCTTTTCCTTATTTTATTTTTTACCTTCTTATTTTTAACCTGAAATGGGACATTATTTTTGTACGCAAAATTCCATACAATACAATGCAATACAAACAACGAAGAACCGGTACTGAATTAAAACCCGATTTTCAAAGATACACACTTCAAATGACCTACTTGATTGTAGGAGACAGAATGGAATCGTACGAACCGGAGTTGACGAAGTTTGTTATGAGAATTAGAGTCGTCGTAATATCGAAAGTAGAAGGATCGTGAGGAAACTTGCTGGGTTATGAACGGACGAATGCAGACTGAAAGTTCGGATGGTGCCGGTGATCATTTCGGTGAAATTTTATTAAATCCAATAGGTGGTTGCTACTAGAGGTAAACGTAGCTGCAATTTGTGTGCGACAAACGGAGACCGGCTGCATGTCGGAATTAAACAATGAACTAAAAAAACACCATAATGATGATACTCAATGTGGTCTGGATTACGGTGGAATAGGAAAAAAGTGGCCGATGACAAGCTGCAAAATCAGTTGCTAGTATGTTTTCACCAGAAGTTCATTAATGGACAGAAAACAAAATGTGCTCATAAGAGTGGAATACTCGTATTTAAGGGAAAGCGGTTCAGAAAGATCCGAAATAACTCAGACAGATGTGCTTTGTCCGTTGAGGAGGCATGATACGGGTAAGATAACGGAGCCGGATAGAATTAGGACGAAGATAGATTTAAGAAAAAAATTTTGTTTCAAACTCGCTGGAAGACGCCTAGGGAGTTCGGCACGTCGAGTTCATTTCTCCTGATTTTCCAATGCTTCCTATCAAGATGGCAGATTTGAAGGTCTAAAATGATAGCTGGAGACGATAAACTCTCGAAATCCCTGCATCATGCAATGGGGGTTCAGTTTGTCGCTGAATTTCGATTCTGATAAAAAGAAGCTTTTCTAAAAAAGTTGTTTGATACGACATAAAACGGGCGCACATTTTCAGCGCGGCAAAACTGCAGAAACTAGGAGATAATTGGATTTGACTGTGCCATTTTTTCTACCGATATAATCATTTTAATCTTGCGTCAAGAAATTCGTTCGCATATTACTATCACCGGGCTGTGAGTGTATCCAGTTCGTTTGAAAAAAATATCAGTTAGGTTTCACAATCTAACTGTGGACACAGTTGGAACCGCCACTCATTATACCTACCTCAAGGTCAAGGTCGTTTTAGGTAAACACCACAATCCACTTTTTCAGTTAACATATGGTTTACAAAGTTGTTTTCAGAAGGTGTGAAATCGTTGATATCGCGTGCTCGATACAGTTTCCTTTATGCTTTCTCAAGAATACTCAAATCCATCCTCGAGATTGGTAAAGAAGCCACACCGTTGGGAATTTGTGGTTCAAATCTTTCGGATACTTAAGACTTGACGAATCATTTTCGTTGTCGTATCTAAAGTACGAAGTTAACTAAGATGATTAGATGAAGACTGGGGGGCCGAATTCTCAGCCTTGTGGTGGAAATTATTGATCAGACAGTTTTAGGAACTGCAGACAAGGGCAAGAACTATGGTACCCTGGATTTGGCAATGAGATGAATGCCTAATTCTCGACAATACTTTTTTCATGGCTTCTGTTTATCATTTGAAAGTTAATTCCATCCCAATTTCTGTCGATTCTAGACAGAATAACCTTGTCTAGCGGATGGATTTTTCGTTCGTTAGATTAAAACAAATTGTTTTTATAGGTTTTCTGCGATCACTACTCCATGATCGAAGAGTTTGCAGGTGAATCTGTCCAGTCGGTGCTAAATGGCTTTCTTGTTTGGCATTTTTGCTAAGTCTATCGACCGACTTTCTCACTTCGGTGTCACTAGGGTTTGTATGTCAACATATGACTGTCTATCATCTCCCACCTGTAGAGATTAGGGCAAGCCATGGAGGACTGCGACACATTATCTGGTGCAAAACGTATTCTTGGTCTACCACTATATATGAAAGATTCTTGATCGGCCTAGACGCATCCTCATATCACTTAAGCCAAGATCAAGAAAAACTCTCAAGATTTCCTTTAGTCAGATGAAGTGGGATGCGGTCAGCTACCGGGCATATGACTGGACAGGGTAAGATATACAACGATTTCCGACGCACAAGACAAGATGTGCCACTTGTAATATATACAAGGTGGATCTTAATGCGATTAGTTTTCATTAGATTGGGCAGCGAAATCGTAGTTGTTTACTTTGCAGACGAGGTCAATTCTCCAGTGGTCTAGTATGTTTCAGTAATTCCCAACTTCAAAAATAGAAAAACAAACAGCAACACATTATCAGTTAGGCTATAGCCCAGAATCACTGGATGGCAAGTGAAATACCATTCTACTGTGAGCTTTGCACAGAAGCGAACCAAAAACTTAATCATCTGCATGTTAGGGAGGTAGGCGGAGAAGATGAGTGATAACGTGGTGCCACAGTGCGGCACACTACAACACACAACTGCGTGAGTTGCTGGCGTCTGCTAATTGTTGGCTTGGTAGATCAATTGTCAATAGTTTATACCACTCGTGATTTAAAGGTGGAATAAGTTTCCTCATCACTATAATCCGGAAAGTTTATTCGGGTAGTTTCCCATTTTTGTCTTCCTGTTAGAATCAGTTCAGTGGAATTTATTGGCTTCTAGGTCTTCAGTGTAGAAGCTTTCGGCAAAATTCCGGCTGTACTCTTCATGTGCATCGTTGTGATCAGAAACCCCCTGTTCAGCGGCCCTTTCTCAACCACTGGTTGAATGATTCCAGTAAAACTGCGATCAAGTCAGACTCACATTTTTTTAAATTGTGTGCATTACACAGCGCACTTTGTTTGTCTATCTTAAACTTCAACAGACTTAACGTCTTTCAAAGATCCGAGCAGTAGATCATAAAGATCAACCCTGTATGCACGCTCCTTTCGCACTTGCGACCGAAAATGAACCTTCAGTTTGGATTCGGCTATGCTACAGTGATTTCGCAGTCCTCCCTGTCGTTACCGAGCACTTCTTCGTTGTTTCTCACCCTTGTCGTCTGGCTTCTCACCAGTGTGCTACGTCGCCAAGTTGCATGATGTTTCTCGTCATAATTCCATCTGTCATCCATTGTGAGCAGTCTTATGGGAGAAACATTGACGATTCCTAACGAGAATGAAACAGATGTATAGTGCTTTCATGGTTTATTAATGGCGAACTGAGCGACGATATCACGTAGTGAATTCCTCCATGAAAACATTGAAAAACAAACATATTTACGCAACCAGCCTGAAAGTGATTGATTTGTTCATGATTACATTCCACTGACGATGACCTCTTCTAATGCCGTCCAACCCTGGTCAACGTAATCGGCATTAAGGGATACACGAGTTGTCCGTAATGGACATTTTATGGGATTCGCTAGATTTGTGCTAATCTGGCATGAGTTCAATTCAACACTTTCGAACACAGACATCTGCATGATATTCCGCTTAAAGTAGTCCCTTTGTGTGGCACATTAGAAAAACAACTGGACCAAACTAAACCAAACACACACACACACACACATAAACCCAAATGTGCGTTGGGCACACGGTGCTATGACTTAAATGCAAATTCAATGAGATGAAATATCAACAAACTCACACAGCGGAGCGGTTCATTGCAGACAAATGAAACTAATCACACAAACTTGTAATCCAAGACGCAAACAAGCTGTGTGAACCGTTTGGTATTTTTGTTTATCTTGCCTGGAAAACTACCCATTCGGTGAATTTCAACCCGAAATCATTTTGCTAAATCAAGAAATCAGTAGGGTTGAATGCAGAAGGAATTTTGATCGACCAATGTTTAGTAGCATTACATCCGGCATTCGAAAGTAATCGAATTTGAGTAAGGGAAATAGGCGTATCCTGCTACATCGTAGATCCCTTGTAGTTTTCAAGTACTTGAAAGGTCAATCAATCTAATCAAGTACCAAAGTGACTATGACCCGAGAATGCAAAATAACAGGGGATAACGAAAATATGCGGAATTCCATAAGTAACTATGTTGTTACTTCACATTTGATTATTACTGCAGGGTCAAATTTTGGAAATGGTTAGCTTAAACACAAAAGCGATTTACT
>LUCM01003118.1:596481-611423 GCA_008360955.1 Fasciolopsis buskii | reverse complement strand
GGTAGGTTCATGACTGAAATCACCTACAATAACATGCAGACTGTCCTCAAGAAGAGAAGCAATAAATACTACAAAAGAGTTGAGAAAGATGTGATATTGTGTTGCGAGCTAAAAGGGGCAATATATAGGTTCGTTATGATTGTACTGGGATGGCGAGAAAACCCGGGATGACACCGTGTTACGAGACAGTCAATTCCGTTTAGCGACTACGCATAAATAAATTCGGACTTTCCCGACCAGAAGGGGTTTGTGTAAGTTGCCTCACCGCCTCCAGTTTTCTTCTTGTCCGAAACTCCGTCCTACTGATGGAGTCTGAAGCTGTCTATTGAAACGAGTGAATTAGCAATATCCGGGTTCAGTCACGATTCTTATATGCAGATGACACCATTGTGAACATGGATCGGTGATTGAAGTGTCAGGGACAAATCCGATGTTTTCGTAAACAGAGCGGATGTTGGTTCTCAACATTACCGGAATCGACTACTTGGCCGGAAGGGTGCATTTAAGAGCTGCCTGGCATCCAGCACCAGTGCCTCTTTTGGATGGATAAGAAGACCTTTGCGTTGCAACAGTTCGTGATCCCAATCCATGTTGAGAAACAGTAATTATTTTGAACAACAATAATTCGGACTGATTGTAGCGGCGAACGGAGACCATAATCGAGCCAAATCTTCGACAAGAAAACAACGGAACAACGATGACAGAATTATAGTGCACCCCTTCAAAGGGTGCGCGAAGAAGTTATCGCACTTCAGGGGTTCGTTTTCGTGGTCCCATCTGGCAAAGGTTCAACATGTTCGGTGCTCTATTCTCAGGTTTTGACAAGACCATCCCGACTGCTTCCATTCGGGCCACATAGGACAACACACTTGCTATGTCTTCGTTAGACGTTGTGTGATAGCGTATTCTTCGCCTAGTTAAAACAGACACTTTAATCAGGCTTTCTGTAATCATCGAGGCACCCGTAGTGAACAAATCGCCAAATGCTGAACAGTCGCGGTGTCCCCTATTGGTAAACCAGTCCAAGTTGGTCAGGTCAAGTTTTCTTTAATTTTTTTTCGACTACACCGTAATGATTAAACATTTCCGTTTTCCTTTACCGTCACAGTCATGAATTTGTGACTGTCAAAGAAAAAATTAGCACAGACTATCAATTTTGAATATGTTCTGAGCAAGTCATGTTTCCGAAAAATATCTTACTGGTAATGGGAGCCTTATCTAGGTATAAAATCAAAAGTTCTGGTCACATGACTTGCGATTTTTCATTCCTTCTCCATCTGTATTTTTCGCTTCGGTGGTTTCGAGTACTTCATTTGTGAACTGTCTTGTAATGTGTATTTGGGACAGTGCACTTCACTGAGGTTCAAACATGGGATTCGAGTTGAAATGGATACCAAGCAAAAAGCTTACTATGAGCTGAAGCCCAGTATCTACACATCAGCTAGCATCAACACTTAGACAATTAAATCCGCTACAGCAACCCAGAAATTCTCCGTTACAGCTTAACTTCAAATGTGTGATTACATCACTAACAATTTGCTGTTTGGAAAAAAATGCCGATAATAATGATACTTGATTCTAGAAAGGTTTTAACGACAAGTAGCAAGCACTGTATACCGGAATTAGAATGTAAAAGCATGCAGCTTTGGTCGGTACTAGAAACAAATCATTCTCATCAGCATCACGCGCCCAATTACCCGTGCTGTCAAGTACGACTGGATCATTTAAACTAGGGATTTTGTCGATCTGTGCGTGTTCCGTGTTGGAATCGTAAAACGTGTTTGCACAGTTAGAATTTGACCGGTGCAATTCAGTGAATTGTGTGTTCTCACAATTCGAGAATACTCAGACCCCAGTTCTGGCGTCACCCCTAGGCAAACAGAAATTTGAACACCCCATGAAATCTGTTCGTTTCGAAGGTCACTTGAATGACAAGAGGTTGATGCCAGATCAACCGAGAAGATCAGGACGAATGAAAATAATCCCTTATTGGTGGAGTGTTTAACTGAATAAAATTTGACCAACACATGACAATTTGGACGACTTTCGAAAGGTAGAGAATGGAACCAAGAAAAAGCTATGGACATGAAGTTACAATGATTTTGGGATGAAAAAACAACGTTGGTAGTGCATAACAGGTAGCTGTATGCAAGCTAAAAGAGCTTTTTAGATTGTACAACGTTTCTGCAGCCAGCCATTTAGTCAAGTCTTGGAGAACAGGCTTTAGGCAGCAGGAAGCTGACTGATTATTGAACCCACAAATACATCCCGAAAAAGCCTTCTTCAGCTAAACTAGGAAAGGAGTTGTTTATGGTTGACTTTATTTCGGAGGATTCAAGCTTCTTATAATCAACATCGCGGATTCGCTTGGAAATATATCTGGAGGTTACATATGGTAATTCTAATCCAATAAAATGCACCCATCATTATGCTCAGATTTAACCGTTCCCATTCTTGCTACTTGACTTTGGCGGACTGCTCTATCGATAGTATGTTTGATACAAACTAACATATATATATATATATACGCTGTGTTTCACACTGCTCACCGTCTGATCTATTATATTTTTGGCTTAAATGCTTATGTTCACATGCACATAAGTGAAAGCACATATACGAAAACAACCCCCAGAGTGTTAACCGAGGGATCCAACTGCTGTCTGTCCGGACTCGCTCGTGTCCCTGATTCACTGAATGCATCTTCGTTAGTTTTTGTACATTTTAATACAAACAAACGCTATCTTATTCCTATCTGAAATCAACCATATCCGGACCTAGAAGTCTAAGGAATCAAAATTTATAATTAATTGATATCACCGGTGGCTCAACCTTCGACGTCCTTGGTATTCATTGTTAGATCCGAAACATTACGGGTACCCTGCGCGTCAGGGTTCAGCAAAGAAAAGCAACCTATCCAATAATTGCAAAAAGAGCAGCTAAAATATTAATTTATGAGTTGTACACATGGTAAAAGAAATTGTAGGATTGTTTCTATGAGTCGGAATTTTTTACTTTTCCCGTTGGTTCCGAAATGTGATCGCCGCGAAGAAAAGGGATGCTTGATCAGATTTTCCGAAATAGAAAAAAATGGGATCGATGTGTCTAGTTATCGCAAATTTTAGCGGTTAATTGTCGATTCCCGGTAGCCACGGTGACTATCAGCCGACAAAAATCAGATTGCTAGTGGGTGAAAATTAATCGAATAACGTCAAATATTACAGAATTTGGGACAGTAAGATTCACGTCGAACGGGCGCTAATCGATAGTACTTGAACGGGATTGGTTTATCGGTCCTAAGTTGTTTTCCGATCTGGTGATATGCTTAGTTAATTTCTTTATACCGATATTGACTGCTGCATAATAGACCTGTGAGATAGCAGCGGCGGGGGTGGTAGTTTTTCACCTGTCTACCTGTGAGTGGGTCGCTTTAGTATCTTTTGGCCCCAGTGACAACGGAATAACATCAAAACGGACCATAATAATGATCCATGATGATACTGGCATGCTTACTCGAACCAAAATAAGTATACAAGAAAACCTGGACCACATGCACACTGTGTTTAATTCGTACGCCACAGGGGGTAAAATCAGACGAGGAGCAAAAAATTCAACTCTTTTTCCGACTGCGAAGTCAACCACCAGGTTGTCCATTTGTGCTTCCGAGTCTGTGTGCTCGTGTCTATTATACACTACACGTGTGACTTTGCACGTTGCGGGTGGAATGAAATCCACCACCACTACCACCACCACCAATGCTCGCAGTATCCCGACGGGTGTCGAAGACAAACAAACTGCTCTAGATCGAGAATCTGGGTGGTCGAAATTTCAAGAAGTGTTGGAATCGAACTGTGATACTCTGCAGTTCACGTTTACCAAACGCACTGCCTCACTTCGTCTTCCTTCTTTTCCATTTCACAAACCCAAAACTAACGATATTAACTCCAACACACCCACGTAGGTTACAGGTTTGTTTCGAACTACGAATATACACGCTGTTGATCGGTTCCAGATGGGGCTTTCATCTTATTTTCATGTTTGAATGCATACAAGCACACACTAACAGGTCAATATGAGTATATATAAAACGACACAACCGGTAACCATGTGGAAATACACCATAAGGAGGGAAACCAGGCTCAGCTTTCGTGTTTCGGACAGTCGAACGAACCGTAGCCACAATTTTTCGTATACTTCCCACCAGACGTTGAGGTAGGGACGGTTCACGCACTTAACTGTGCCCATGGTGACAGATACTGGTGGCTGGAAAAGTTGCAGATGAAAATATAGGAAAAAATCCATGGACAATTCAAAATACGCCTCGCAAAAACAGAAAGAGTGGTAAGATTCAATGGCTTGGTGCATCACTGACCGTTCTAAACCGGCTCAGACCTCCAAGAAGACTTCTTCGCTTCACATCATTTCAACTCATTAATGTTACACATATCTCTTGTTAGTTCATAGATTGATTGCAAAAATTTATCCTTCCATGTTTATTGATCTCGGTCGGTTGTAAAGTTCGTGCTTTTGAGATTGGTTTCCGAATCGATCAAGCGCTGTTTGAATGAGTTGGCTGATCACCACACCCCCCATTGTTGGTTGTCCGATTCTGGCCATCTTCTTGCCTCGTATTTTCGGTAATGGGGCAAAATTACCAATAAGTTGACTCCGAAGGGTGAGAGGTCTCGTGTCGGAACTCCAAACTGATTGGTCACGAGCTCACATAAGAAATTCAGTCCGATAAATAACGCGATTTAAAGGGAAGAACTATTTCCTTCGGATAAATAGCATGAATGATGGCTTTCGGCTGCTTTTTATTGACTGATGACTTGTTGTGTTGATGTTATTGCAGGCTTTTCCCTTGTTTTGAGGTTGTTGACCTTGTTGTGGTACTTATGACTCGGGGATAGGAAAAACACACTTCTCCCACAGCCCTGGTATGAATCAATTGAAAATTTCTCACTTCTGAAAGAAGTAACGAGGTGTGACACTTTCGTGGGTTGATTCAAGAGCTCCTATTTGAGTAGTCACAAATTTGGATGGGTTCACAGACCTCGGTGGAGAAAGTGACTCCTCGCTAAATATTCAGTTGGCCTGTTCATCGCGATAGAGCAAATCCGTTAACACACACACACACACACGCAATTTTTTGGATAAAATCAGCTAAGCCAACCTAGTTTTCCAGACAATCCTTTACATAAAAATCATTTTGAAGAGGGGGCAAGATTTACCTTAGTACTAGTACTGCATTCTGCCTTCATCTTGCCTCGTCCTCGCAAGCACTTTCCCAGAGTGAGTGGCTTTTACTTTTGAGTGCAAATCGTGTAAGATTTTAAAAGACCAGTCTGTATGCATATGATGACTGGTGAAGAGTACAGCACAATTAGCAAATACGATATCAGCTGACTATATATATATATATAAATATTAAGTAGTATTTGGATGAGTGAATAAAATTTTCCCGGAAGCACATGACCGGTTTCGCGGTTACTGTCGCCCGTCAGATATGTGTACCCGATACTCTCTTGTCCAAACATCCACATACTTGTGCACTCCGAATTAGTATATCTCGCCAGAATCGAATTTGTGGCGTCAGGAGTGTGCATGGAAGCTCTTATATCTGCATATATCGCGAACTGAAAATCGGTAGAGTTTTAAGTTTAGGAGATTAATCCTTATCTTTTAAACAACCTTTCACATGGTGACAATTTATAACCAACAGCTGGGAGCCAGAAAAAATATCGCGAATTTTTTCATCCACCTTGCCAATGGCAATCAGGAACGACGCAGCCCATTCACTTATTCACATGAAAATTCATGTTAGGAGAAAAAAAACAACTGTCAGATAAGATCTAATCAGTAGACCACGGTTTTCTTTATTATTAGCACTTTAAGCAACGTGGTTTTAAAAAGCTCATTGCAAAACGCCAATTCCAACATAACCACCGGAAACCCATTCGTTGGTAAATTTGCCTTGCGCCTAAATTTATTTCATGGTCAAACTGACTAACTGTTATCATCAATACCACTTTTAATTATTAATAATAGCAATTACAGAATTCCTCGCAATAATCATCCGACGTCTCCGAATTGGAATTTAAGGCTTACTAGCAGGACTGGGGGGGGGCATGTACTCATTAAAACGCACTCATACATTGTCATGAACCTCTTCGGGAACACATCGTAGCTGCCCGTCCCTCAGATACTGTGTGACTTTTGACACTGGGATCTCGTTGCCGAATCTGCTGTCAAATCTTTTGCAACTGAATTTCTCATATCCCGAAAGTTTTACAATTTAGTTCGCTTCATCAACGGAAGCAGTTAAAGTTCACCTCACTGAATTTCACCTACAGCGTTTGCTTACTGATATTTTTCAAGTAGTCTAGGAATAAGTTCAGATCTGGTGGACCATCACCGAATTTTGTGGTCTACGGCTGAGGCCTCCACGAAATATTTTCTGTCAAGTTCTTTGAAATTATACGAAAGTCCTTCAAAGGACTCATTATGATCTCTTTTGCATAATCCTGATACATGATCTATCTTAAATGGGTACATATGTACATACGTAGTTTTCGTGTACTAGTAATTTAGGCATAGCTCTACAATCTGAGCGGATGTACCCTTGATAAGCCTCGTGAAACAGAGGCGTTCTTACCCATTTCCGAGTATTTTGACATGAATCAAAATAAGCTGACATAATTCTGAAGTAACGCAACAAGCGGCGTGATTTATTGCTTTCCTCTGATAAGTGCACAAACATGCTGTTTCACTGCAGAGGTCAGCTATTTATCAAACTCTATCAAAAGATAATATGTGAAATTCTCATTTTCCTACGTAGCCTACGGTTGCAAGCCATAATCCGGTTTCAGAACGAGAACAGAACGTTTCAGAAAGTGAGGTAGATATAATTCTTGCCTAGAAAAATGGAGCCAATCGTCACTCACATTTGCATCGGAATTTTTAAATCAATTATATACAAGAAGAACATTTTGAAACTCCCAACAAAACTTCCTCTACTATGTACAATGTCCGGTCTAATGAGTCCGTGGACGTCTCAGTTACTGAGTGGTTGACGACGGACCTGGACCGGCCACATGGAATTTGCCCATATGCTGTCCAAATCGCTCGGGATTGCGTTTCTCTCGCATTCGGCGATTTTGAAACCACGTTCGAATCTGTTCGGGATGAGGTCAGAAGAAATAAGAAGATCTATATACAAATTTCATTTATTTCTGAGTATCTATAAGTTATTTTTGTCGCGGGAAACACTTATTTACATCCGAAAACTGGTGGAAGGTTACATTTGCAGAAAAGCGATCAGAAGAACTGAAGTTCAGTTTCCTGGTTTTAATGCTTCCTTTAACGTTTTGATTGTGTATCTGAGTTAAACAATGGTTCGTTCTGCCTCTTTTACTTAGTTTACTGCATATTATTTCACCCCTGAGATTGCTGAGGTCGGAACTTTAGAAATTCCCGAATTTCGTATCCGTTTTATTAGAGGAAATAAAACTCCCCCTAAATCACGTAAGTTTGCATTCAGACTTTTATCATTCTTGAACAGATGCGAGCCACGCGTATGAAAACGAGTTTCCCATTTAAGTAGTAAATGTCCCGCCAAAAGTTGAGATGATGTTGTCATTGCGTACGCTTCGTATTTAAGCAGCAAGTAGAATTATTCATGATGTTTTAGTCCAGCCCCAATCAGGTTTTTAAAGACCAAGTGAGTAACAACGCAGACAGCCAATCTAAATTGTAGGTTATCTTTGAAGTAGATTGCTTCCCTGAGTAGGCTGTTGATTTGCCTGCAAAAGCTTCTTACCCGAGTTCCAGTATTGTTCAGTTGCAGGACGTGGGTGCATCCATATGATCAGAGAATAAAATGTGGCTGCATATTGTATTGTATTGCACATACTTTTACGTACAAAAGCGTTGTATTTCAGTCAAAATCCCTGGTGAAAAATGGGAAAATAGTTGCACTAATCACAACATAAAGACCTAAAATAAACTCATCGAGTGTTGATTTGAGCACATAAAATAGGTTATCCAAAAATCCGGCTGAAACATGTGTTGCGGTTTGCTAAGATGCATGCCAAATATGGAAGAGTGCAATTCTTACAGATATTGATCCCAGAAGGTATGGAACTAAAAGCGAATCATGCTGAAAATTAAGAGCTGCAATCTGAAAAATCGTTATGCAGAGAATGTGTAGCATCTGCAAGTATTTTGTGTGAGATTTCATAAACATTCTGCTCTGGACACTCGAACTGGGTTGATCGATGGTTTTCCTCTGAATGTAGCATAATAGGCGATAAAAGTATACAGGTCTATCCATGTAGCATTTTCTAACAAGGCAATACCTAATCAGAACAACCGAAGCGCGGCATAATTCAGCACAACAAAGCCAAATGAAAAGTATAAAGCTTGGAAGTGAAGGTGACAAGGACATATGACTGGCCTCCATCATCTCGCCTCCGTTTTCCATTTTGACCTTTCGTCCGTAACAATTACAGGCGCACAACGCATCGAATGGAACACACTCTTATCCGCTAAGTGCTCAAATCAGTTTACGCCTACTTGTGAGTAGTGTAAGTATGTATTCGCACAAAACAGCATATTAGCGCTTACTCGGTCTTCAGATAGATTAAGCTGTTTCGCAAGGAGTTCTCGATCTTTGGTGGATAAATACGGACATTTCTGAAAGAATGCTTCTAGACATTTCATGTGTTGCGGCTGAAAGTAGGCCCTTGCTTTGCGATACTGTCGGGGTTTGGAAGCCGTTGTGGAATTGCTGCTCACCTCGTGCTTGATCCCACCTTCGGGATGGCGTGAACCAAGACGATTCCTATTGTTTGCGGAACTGTATCGAAAGGATGGGTTAGAAACAGCATAATCTGTTTGCGATTCCCTAAGCGGCGACATAGGTGATAGTGTCATCATTCCGGCTGGACAAGGGGCCACCAGAGACGGGAACAAGGGATCCAGCATCAGGTCAGCGTAAAATGATTGCACTGGCAAAGGTGATGCCATAGGTGAAGAATAAGTGAACCATTCTGCTGTGGCTGGCTTCGTGGGGAAAATTAGGGAATTGACCAATTCGTCGATAGGTTTGGTTGTGTTGTTATCTGTAGAAGAGAATAACGAAAGAACCGATTGAATTTATTAGCATTTCATAAGAAACCAACTGTATTTATGGTGCAAAAACTGACCACTTAGTTTTAACAACTTAGTATTTACCTCAATTTGTTGCTAGGCATAGCAGGACCAGCCGGGTTTACTGGATTAAATGAACCAACAAACCTTACTGTGATTTTCTCAATTGTCTAGTGCACAAACACATACGGACTAGTTCAACCGAGTGTCGCAGTAGGGTGCAGCACTCCCTGACGAAGCATTACTATTGTAATGAAACAATAATAATTTGCTAACCTCGGAAATTTAAAGCAATTTCTTTTTGTGATAGATCGGAATACTGTAGGCAATAATGCATTCATCATAGCACTTGCTTACTGAACCCGAAGGTGTAAACCACCGGGAATCGGTGGCAGTAGGCTAGGTGTACAGCAATAGCGATATTTTCTATCGACAAAAATGTGCAGGACAGATAAATCCCAGCCAAACAAAAAGACTCTCACAATGAAAACAGCATCAGCTAAAGCAACCAAAATGCACAGCTGTGCACTAGGTACCCAACGTTTAACAAAAACTGAATCCCAAAATTACTGGAAAACTTAAAATTTGTAATTGCTACAAAATAAGAGATCCGACGAATTTTGGCGAGTTAAAGGTGGGGTGGATAATTGTAACTTATCACTTCCCGGCACAGAAATGACGGTTAGTAATACGTCGAATGCATGCAGGACGTAAGGCTGTTAGTGAGGAATCATCCTTGCGAAAAGACGTCAAGGTTTCCTCGATGATGTAATAGTTTAGTGTCCGGAACACGTGACTCCAATGTCGTTTAATGCTTTATTCTACATCTTCGTTTTTATAAATTCTGTTATGTGGTTCGTCAGAAGCAAATAGGTTTAGTTATTATTCGTTTCGAATTAGCGAAATTTCTGTCCAAACTTCACTGCACTGTCCAAGTCACTAGAACTATTTGATTTATGCTACTCATAAGTAGACAGTTCATTTTATCGTAAAATACATACGGTACCTGAGTTGCTGTCGCCCATGCACTACTACAAACGACACGGGGCTGTTTCTCACATTATCGCTGAGTTATGGCGAAAAATAGTCGGGGTTGGGTGAAACCGTGTTTTTTGCAAGACCTGGCAAGGGATCCTCTACTTCCAAGCAGTAAAGTGGTGTACAGATAATCAGCACACTCGCATGAGTAACCTAAATGCTCGCTTATTACGAACGTTCACTACCACGCCTTCATATTTCAGCCATTTCAAATAACGTCATATGGTACACCTTCTTCGTTACCACCCAATATATCCTTTTTCCTGGAATGTTGATGCCTGATAACCATATACCAGACTTATTGGTTATAAAGCAACACCGAATTCTTGCGAAGATTTTAACCAGCGAAATCGTAATTCGGTCGGTCAAATCTGTTGTCGGGAAGCTGTGCTTCTGTGCAGATAAATTGTGTTAGCTAATGCAGGTTTCCTTTCTCCTCCAAATCCAACTGGTCCACTCTAAGCCAACTTCGTGCATTCATTCTTTCTAAAACAGCGTGCAATCTAGTGAGAAAGGCTGTGGTCAGTGATGTCCGTCCGCTGAACGATGGTAATAGTGATTCAGATGATGACGATGATGTTTTGTTTCTGAAAGGAATACTACCAAATTCAGTGATTTCTGGAGCACCTACTTAACTTGTTAGGAAAACCAGCTGTGAGAGCAAGATAGACTGGTACGTATGTGAAACGAAACCTAGTTGACACAGCGTATGTACACGAGAAGAAAACCCGATAAATACATGCACACATTTGTACACGCACACACGCCACGTAAGCGCGCCAACAGAATATATGATCGTCCATTCATACCACAAGTGACAATCCATCATTTGTTACGTCGATTTATGCTCATCAGTCTCATCCAATAGATTCATTCATCCAATAAATGAAGTATCTTATCCTTCCTTTTGGCAATAAACTAAAAACAGTCTGGCGGCCTAACGTAGAGTAAAGAATTAATAGACTTTATGAAATAGTTCACCATGTGGTATCATCGCTCAAGTGACCATTAAGAAACCGTGGAAGCACTGTACAGCTGTTTCATCCAGCTTGTTGGGAATCATCAGCAGTGCAAATCCACCGCGCCCGAACTGGGACGCGAACCCGGGACGAACGATTCTGGGTCGAACGCTTTAGCCATCCCGCTTCAATATGCCCGCATTTCAAATGCCTTGTGGTTGTGGAGGCGGAAATTGACGGTGATTGATTCTGACAGGTACGGGCCGCTGTGTAAACAACTTCATGTTGATTTTAAGATTTTCTCCGAGCAATCAAAGAATATTATGGTGAAAGCTTTGATCAAATTTATAAGTTTGAAATGAATAGAAAATGATTTTAGTCTAGCTGTCTAGTCATTAAAATCACAACTCATAGGTATACCAAGATACTTCACGGAGAGTGCTTTTGCTGCGTGCTCAAGTAATGGCTAAGTTTGGAGCGGATAGAATTGAATTGATCAGAAGATCACTTCTGCGGCAACCAAGAGTGATGTCAAACCAGTTTGAGGGATTAAACCCTAGATACATACTGGAAGACAAGTTGAATAGTTTTTGTACTGTATAAAGGAAGCGTGGAACTCTCGGAATTTGTTTTTGCAAAACTCAGATCATGTGTGATTTTCAGGTACAATAAAAATTTGCAGAATGAAAACGAAGAAAGGGAATTTGCCGTCACTTTAATGTACGCCTTATAGAGCGGAGAACGGTTCAAGTTAGGCCGCAATAAATAACCGTTGATTAGGAAAGTACTGTGAGAAAAAGTTGACTTCGGATCTTCGAATGCTAGACCCGGGATCCTCTGGGAATCACGTCATTCGGTTGGTGTAATCCAGTCCGACATAACGGTGCTTGGCCTCGAATAAGTGGAGTCACGCTAGCCTAATAAGCTGCCGTGGACATGCAGCGACATGATCTAGGACGTGACAATTTCCACCGGGCACAATAAAACAAGAGGGGTCAGTACCACTACGATCTGAAAAGCAAGACCCGTCCATAGCTCATTCCTTTAAAAGCTTCCGATTTTGTTAGATGCGGGAAAATGAAATTCCTCGGCCATCAGTTTTACTGGAAGTCCAAACAATGTTGGACGTTTGATATGAAATGGTGAAAAGTAATGCGGGTTAGAATATCGATCGCCGGCTGTCAGCAGTTTGCGTACGAATTATTTCGCTCTGGTGCTTCGCAACGCCGATCTTCTATCAAAGCAGCTCTTGGACTAGCCTCCAAAGACAAACGCCATTGCAGTTGGAGCATCAGAAGAGGCTCGCGAGGGCCAATGTGTGAGGCTAACTTGACAACGTTTCTACTCTTTTTCGGGAGCAATAATTTCTTCAACTGTCAGGATTCCCATCGTACTCAGTAAGTCTATATGCTTGCATTATATATATATATATGTATTAGTTGCAAAAAGTATATAGATAAGTGGACAGAATATTCCCGTTAGTCCAGTTACTAATTACAATCAATATTTATTCTAGTGGTATTCTGCCCCTGCCCAACAGGCAAAAAGTTATCAACGAATCACCAAAGCGGTTCTTCAGCAGAATCCTCAACGAACGGCTTCCTAATGCTATAAATTGGATTGTTTATATATATATATATATATATATATATATATATATATATATATATATATATATATATGATTTTGGCCGTGAAATGACTCGTAAATGTGATGAACGTAAGAATTGCTCTATTGTCGGGGATGGCAATAATAATAACAGTCGCGATTTTAAGTGGCATGCTGACCATCAGTCCGTGGGTGAATGTCACTGATAGTTTGCCTTAGGCTATTTTGCGGATTCCACCCAAATCTAAGCAGCGTGCTTCATTAAACGCTTCTGCATCTCAACTGCATAAAAACCCAAGAATAAATGGTCACTAGCA
Organism: Fasciolopsis buskii; assembly: GCA_008360955.1. Classification (NCBI taxonomy): domain Eukaryota; kingdom Metazoa; phylum Platyhelminthes; class Trematoda; order Plagiorchiida; family Fasciolidae; genus Fasciolopsis; species Fasciolopsis buskii. The sequence goes on along the minus strand of LUCM01003118.1, from coordinate 598,354 downwards.
AGCCCCGTCTAGCATTTTTGCTAACTAACAGCTCTCATTCGGCGCAGAGCTGCAATACGACCTTGGAGTAGACGAAAGCTTTGCTTGTCAGCGTGAGGTATCAACTGATATTTTACCAGCATAACCAAGTATCGGTTATTGTTAACCATTTGAGTTGTAGTTACAAGCTAATTGTCATTGACGATGTTTCCTGCCCCATCAGCTAATCTGGTGACTTTATGAGCATTAATCATCGAGAAAAACGGTGAATTGGGACTGAGCTGGGAGAGTTATCCAATACACCGACAGGCCACGTGAAACTCGCTAGAAACTTGTGTTTACATCACCGAAGTTGGAACGGAATGTAGAAGGTTGGACCTAGGAACGGAAGCAACTTCGAGACCTAAGTTATTCTCGAACGTGTAGTTTAGACATTGGGACTAGTGTGCTTTGACGGGTTGAATCATCTATATGCAAAACGGAGACGAGCTCGTCCATATCTCATGAGGCAAGGAGTGAAAACTACTTTAGGACCCAAATGGATCGACGTTTTCACCTCTTTGAAAATGTAAAAGCTCCCGAAATCCCAACCGAATTCATCGTCATTTCGAGAAGATTCCACGTGAACCTTCGCTCAAAGCCACCTGTGGTGCCGCTGTCCAAAACAGAAATTTTAAACAACAAACATTGCAACCGTAAAAAAACATTCACTTCGATGATCCCTACCGAGAATCTGTCTTTCGCCCCGGATTGATCACTAGGCCACTGTGCGATGCGCTATCGATGACTCATCATCACCGTTCAGCGTTAAACAGCAAGGCAAGCCTCACTGACCGCTGCCTTTCGCCAGAGTTACACGTTTATATAAAATGAGTGAATATCCAAGAAGGACAGGGAGTGGACCTACGCAGGCAGGAAATGATAAGAATACTGTAGTAGCCAACACACGGAATACAGTCTAACTGTACAAGCGCACGTGTTCTCAATCATTCTGATTCGATAGAAAGTGACAGCACGATCGCCACTGTTCACGGTTCACTGCCATATTCTTCAGTGTCTCCTGCCAGTTAGTTGACGTGTCTTTCGAATCCAGGCCAAGAAGACACGAGACACCTACTTTACCTAAGTTCGCTGTACATTTTCTCATTCCGCGTTGCCACGCCATCTGTTGACCTCCACATGGTTTCTTCCACTCATTGGGAGGAACACAAGATAAGGCACGGTATGGTAGACGAGTGTTCGACATGCGCGACACGTGATCCAACCATACGCTGAAACAAGCTATTTTCAGAAGTGGCACCCAATACCAGATTCCTAACCTCAATATTACTCACCCGGTCACTCCATCCAATCCTAGCCATACTACGTAAACATCGGTTGTCGGAAACTTCAAGCCGACGAACATCTCCCACACGCATACTACATGTCTTGCAACCGTACAACAGAATTGAGTGCACTGCGACACAGTACTTTGAAGGTATAAGGAAAATGCCAAACCGAGATACAGACCTCGAGAGTCTATCTAGTGCCCGTTATGCATGGTTCGCAGACTCGAAAAGAAGCACAACGTCATCTGCGCAGTCTAGGTCACATAGCTTCCCTCCATTTCCCAGTTCCATTCCTACATCTTCGAGACCTCTTAAAACATCCTTTAATACGTCTTCCATGAAGAAGTTGAACAGGGATGGGGAGACGAGACACGACGCAAGTCGTTTCGAATAAACTTGACAGTTCACCATATACCCTCACGCGACCATAGGTATGCGAGTATAATGCTCGCAACAGGTTCACGAACCTCGTTGGCATACCCTTCGGGTGGAGAGCATTGAATAGTGCTGGTCGAGCCACGGAGACAAAAGCACCTTTCAAGTTGAGAAACACTACGATCGTGGGA